>JBBCBC010000016.1:12252351-12481434 GCA_037126765.1 Stenogyne calaminthoides | reverse complement strand
GGAGAAGAAGGATGTTGTATTCTGTGAAGTGATTCCATTAAAGTGATTCCAGGATCAGCGCTAAGCCGTCAGCCAAAGAGGAGTTTTTTCCGTTAATCAAGAGCAAAATGCTAATTTTATTACGTCAGATGGTGGTTAGGGCCAATCCTGCTGAATCAAAAGCCCCGATGCCAATTTCGACTCCTCAGCCGCTGGCTTATGTCGAGCTTACCCACTTGATCCTAACGCGGTTTCAAATTGGGCGACTTGGAATGATTTGCATTTCACCGTCTTCTTTTCCCAATCGTGAGTCAGACAGTTTCTAATTCTCGATCCCCGATTTGTGACGCAATTTCGGCAGATTTCGAGGTGGTCCTCAAACCTCGGGGACTACAGGTCGAAGGCCGATGGAGGCCGCCGAGGTTCAAAGGATCTCGGCGGTGCACGGCCTCATGTGAGGTGTTTACCACCTCAAGATTCAGAGATGAGCCGCCTACACATCTCGCCAAAGGTTATTTAACAACAATTAGGTGGGCAAATGAACATAAATAAGCAGGATGCCGAGGATCGATGTTCTTAAGAATGATAATACCAAGAATCCTGGAGCAAGAAAAAGCAGGCTTTATGGTTGTTGAACTCATCTCAATAAAGATTTTTGATCAAAGATCCTCCTGGCGCAGTATCAAGAATCCTGAGCAAGAAAAGGAGATTGAGAAGTTGGAACCCCATCCTCAATAGCATTTCTTTTGATCAAAGATCTCGGTCGATTGGCCGCCAATGAAATGCCATCTAGAATTGAATTCGTGAATTGCTAGTCGCTTTTAGTATCCGATGTACTTTTGATTTTCCCGCTGGCTTTTTACCATAGCTGGCCTTCGGCCTGGCGTAATTCAACTTTCAGATTTAGGTGTATCGACTCGTCCTTTGTTATTAATGGAATACCTTTCACTTTATCGCGCTTCTAATTGATTTCACGACTTTCTTTTTGCATGTGTTCTACCGCCTTATTGTCATTGTGAAGTGCTGTGAACTATGTCATCGTCTTTATGTAATTTGGGGATGGTCGCGACCATCTAAGGTAAGCAATTCTACTATACATGTTTAAATGCTCTTTTAGGTGTTTCACATTTTATTATCTAACTACCCTTAGTTTAACACACATTTAAAAAAGAAACATTATTATTATAAAATAAAATCATACAGAGTACGACTCCAACTTATTTATAGTATTTCTTCAAATGGGTCAACAGCCGGGAACCGTCTGTTCTCGCTGAAATTCAGACAGCCATTGGGTTAATACTGCATGACTAGATGGGTCCTTCCTACCAAAGACTCTTTTCAATACTCCCAATGTCTTCTTCGTGACCGTGTCGCCGACCTTGAATCATTTAATCCTAACTTTTGAATTGTGGCTCCGATTGGTCGCTTATATCTAGCTGCTTTCACGCTGGCTCTAATCTATTTTTCTTCGAAAGAGATCCAGATCCTCGGCTAAAAGTTCTCATTGTGATCGACATGACCGGTGGGTATGTAGTGTTCAAACTCGACCGAGGAATCACCGCCTGCGCCGGAAGCCATCGGTATGGGGGTCTCCGTTAAGTTTCGCATCGCTATTCTCACAGATGACCACAAAGACATCCGGGCAGTCATCAATCTAATTTTCCCTTCTTATCTCCTGGACCAAGCTTTTTAAAGTTTGTTTGATAATTTTGTTCACCGCTTCTGACCTATCAAATTAGATTGGGGATGATATAAATTAGAAGAGCTTAGTGATTTTTCCATTTCACGAAAAACTTTGATCTTGGAAGGCCATCAAATTGTTTCCCATTATCCTATTATGATTGCTTGGGGTAGCCGAATCAAGAAACGATGTTCCACCAAATGAACTTAATGACATGCTCTGATCTACGGTTGCCAAAGCTTGTTTGCCCATTTTGTGGAAGGGTCTACTTCAACTAAAAGTGTATGATTGAGCCCGGGTCAGAGAAAGTGGCCTTACGATATCTATCCCCACTAGCAAATGGCCAAAGGATCGAGAATCTTTGGAAAGTTCCTCGAGGGTGACTTCTGATCGAAGGGCAATGGATTTGGCACTTGTGACATCGCCTTGCAAATATCAAAAGCATCGGCTCTAAGGCAGGCCGTAATATCCTTGTCTGGGGTCACCTTGTGTGCGAGCGATTGTCCTCAAAGATGGTTTCCACACCCCCTTCGTATATTACGTAGATAATTTATCCTTTTTCTGGCTTTGACGGGAGAGCAAGACGAAGGGTATCTTTAAAGCAAAATACATTCGTCGATTAATCAAAGTATGTCTGCTGCCCGGTTGTAGTCATGGCCTGAATTTTGTCTTAGGTAATATCCTCGACATCAAGTAATCGATGATAAAAATATCCAAATATGAGGGCATCGAGGGTGCGGCCCAATCGTACTTTCGCGGTGGAGAATTGAGAGAGCCCAGCGAGGGTGATATCCTTCATCTCACGATGGCCCCTCACGAATGCATAAAGTCTTTAGTGCATTGGCTCATGAGTTCGTGATCTCTGCATACCAACGATGTTTTGACGACCTCGCGCAGTCGACATTCTTTCATCCCCGGGCCCATTTTTCGACATCGGGAATCTTGCAAGATGAGAGTCGATATATACTGCTTTTTATGCCTATGGCTATGGACATTTCGGGCCGCTAATGAGCCTCATACTCACTGCTGTTGGTTAACGAAATTCCCGTGATGGCATTCTCAAAATACGTAATCCCCGCGACCAAGACCATCATGATGCGTTATTAACCCGTACGGACCCATCCACATATAACTCCTGCTGGTTGGTTGTGCCGCTACCCCAGCAAGGGAAAAGTTAGCCTCGAAACAAAATCAACTAATGCTTGAGCTTTAATTCTGGTCATGACGCCAGCGTCGTTACCCCATATCACGCTCACTTCACACGCTTTATTTGAGGTAAGCGCGATGTATCGTGTCGATGGAGAATGCTGCGGAGGGTAAAGAGGCGGTAGGACTTCGACGATGATCAAAGAAATATGGCCTTTGAATTTTCGTGACGCTCATTACTAGGCGTGGGCTAACTTTTCCATGTAAGGTACTTATTCCGGTCTGCCGCCGAGTTTTAGCTTATAAAGTAAATGACGGTGAGTTCGGCCTACCTGGGTCAGACGTAGTACCGCTCGAGAAATTTTATTTCGCCGCCAAATGAAAAAGTTTCTCTCCGAGGATTATTGGCAAGATTCCGACATTGGCCAAGTAGGCCTTGATCTTGTCGAAGTGCTTCGCCTCTCGTCTTCCACTCGAATCTGACTTCCTCCGATCGCCTGAACGGGTTTGCATTTATCCCCATTTAGAGATAAACTTTGTTCAAAGCGCTACATCGTTAACTTTGGCCTCCTTCATCGTTCTTGGCACCCCCATGTCCGAGAATAGCTTGTATTTTAAATTCATTCGCTTCGTCATAACCAGATGGCCCGAGAATTTGCTGACCTAGGCCCGGTTGCATTTCTTTGGATTGAGCCTCATGTCAGACTTCTAAGGACCTCGAAAGTCCATGTGAGGAGGTGCATTAGATGATCCTCTTCAGAACTTTTGACGACAATGTCATCTACGATAATTTCTACCGACTTGCCTATCTCGCCGGGCGGTAATATGTGGTTGATTAGTCTACGTCGTGGGTTCGCATTTTTTCAAGCGAAAGGGCATCCTCTTCCAAAAATACACATGTTCTTTTCGGTTAGAAAAGATGTGTCTTTGTCGGCTCGTGTACGGCTATCGATGAGTATCCAAGATCCATGAAAGACGTCATTTAAGTGTCCCACCGTGGTTGTCAATTAAATGGTCGGCGCGCGGCATTAGAAAGAAATCTTTTGGGCATGCCTCATTGAAGCCGGGTGAAATCGATCGCAAAGTCGCTAAGTCCCATTTGGATTTTTTCACAAAATGCACAATCGCTGGCGACCAGCCAGCGGTTGCCGGTTTGTACGATCAAATCATTATCAGCAACTTTTTCACCTCTCCGCAGGCGATACATTTCTCTGGGCCAAATTTCCTTCTTTTGAGCTTCTATTGATCTTACCCGCCGATCGATATGAGGCGGTGGCATGCGATCCGAGGGTCGATTCCGACCATGTCCTTGTGTGATCGAGCAAAAACATCCAAGTTTTTATTCAAGAAGTCGACCAAGCATTCTACCCTTGGGTCGCTGAATTTTGGACCCAATAATCACCAAAATCGGTAGGGGTTGGATCAATCCACTGATTCAGTTCTTCTCTTCTCCCAATTTTGGAGTCCTTTCCACTCTTGGGTCGCCTATTTGACTTCTAAAGATGAAATCCTGCAGTTCGACTCAACCTAAAGTCGCAGATCCTCGTGCTTTCTCTTGTTTGTCTTTTCATCGGTTAAATTTGTTGTTGCATCTTTAGATTTGTTTAACATCATTACTTGCGGCGGTCGTGCATTGAATTGAAATAAAGGCGAATAAAGCAAACATCCTCTAAAGATCTACTGGTCACCTTTTAATCTGCTCCAACAATCCCACTCTTAGTAATTTTACACATAAGTAATATGTGATGACGCAATTTAACTCACGCCTCGAAACGGCTCTTCCTATAAAACCGCTAGAGAAGCTCCGAGTCGATTACAAGGAAATCTTACAAGCTGGTATTCACAACCTTTTTTCTATAGTGGACACCAAATCACCGACAAAGCGAATCATCATACCCGGAGGTTTCGATGATTTGCTCCAAAGCCTTTTCATCATTAATCGCACGGGGTGATGTATGTTTCAGATAATTGTCGGGTCCAAGTCAGGGTCTTTTGGAACGAATATTGCAAAGTTCCACCATGGGCAACAATCGACCACACCAGTGATCCCCATGATGTTGGCTTTGATATGGCCGAATATGTAAGAGTAAACAATCCCCACCTTAGTGTCGCACCTCCTTAACTCGATCTTGTGAGTCTCTTCGGTGATAGGCTAGTAATGGGTAGGACCATCTTCCGCAGTGCATTTTCCATTGCCCTAATCTTTTGCTTTCATGCCACGCTTTGATGGACAACAATTTAGAGGCCCCTATTGTGGCAAGAGCGGATGGTGGGATGACGCGACCTCGCAGACCTTCAGCATTGGAGGTACGAGGAAGCTCATCGTTCTCCCTCGCGGAATGGGATCTCCAAGGGCTTGTTCTTGATGGGGTTGATGATCAGCAAGTTGGCCACCGCCCATCGGCCCGTTGGTGCGGGGGTTGGACTAACTCATTGCACGTCCGCCTTTGCAGCGATTCCACCGCTTTCCAAGAGATCCATGCATTCAGTGTAATGCCCCTCCGGCCAGCATGATAGTGAAGAGGAACTTGTTGGGGTTTTGTTTGCGTTTGTCCTTGATGGGGGCGGGGAGCATGCGGATGTCCCGCCTTTGATTTGGGCAAATATATGATCGGGCGTCATACCTGTCTTCTCCATCACCACCGGAATGGATTAACTTCAAATGGCTTGAAGTTGTCGGCGCCTTTGTCGCGGCCCCGGTTTTCTTGGAACTTCTTCTTTGGTTCAGCGACTTCTTGTCCCCAAAGCTTGGACTCAGCGGCTCCATGTAATATAGATAAGATCGCGACGTAAATCGGCGTAGCTAGATAATTAGTCGGTGGTCACATACCGCCACACTTGGTCCTCGGCCGAGGTACCAAATGGCACTCAGTTAGCTGCCTATCCCCACCTGTGGCCGCCAAAGATAACTGACGATCCTTTCACATGTGATCGATCCGATTTTGCCTTCACGGAGATTCATGAGTCGCCGCTATCGCCAAGTCGAAGGCCAGAGCTGGGATAGTACAGGGAACAACTTGAACAGTTTTGTCGTGTCAATCGAGAAAGCCGTGGCATGAGGTGTACCATTTGTGGTCCCGTCACCAAAGGTCAGTGAGAATAACCTACACTTTGTAGTTGGTCTGGACGCTTTATAATGGAGGCCAGCGCAATAATCAGATTGCCGAAGGTGACTTTGGGATCAAAAGATTCCATTGTAGTGATCTAGTGCCGCTTATGTTTATCTTTTCTCTCGGTCGTGCCGAGTAACCATTGCTCTACTGGGGAATCAGATGGTGAGATCATCTTCCATCCTTATGAACTGCTTGGTTCTACCTTTCTCCAGTTAGCTTGTTGACCTGTTTTCACGCAAAGCGGGCGATTTCTGCACGCCAAGCATGGGCTGTTTGCCGCGTTGTCTTTATGTGTCGCCACCGTGGACCACCGAAGCCTGTGCATGTCCCCATGACGCAGCCTGCACTATGACCGTGTCCCGCCCACTTGTTCCGCATTGCATGAACGGGTTGGCCACCATCTTCCGCCGAGCTTTCGGGCAAAATTTCCGGCTTTCGAGGCGCAGAATACATTGTTCAACGTCACTACCTTTCCTGCCCAATGAGTTCGACGATCGTGCTCCGGCGCAATGGCCCAAGAGACCATCCTTTTGAGACCACGACGGCTGGCTCTTAGACGTTCAAGACGTGATGGTCTTTTCGCCGCGGTTGATCCTCGCTCACGAATAGCTTTGTCGAGGACAGCACACGGCATCTCTCGAGTTTGGAACCCGTGTTCCACCAATCGGGTCAGCCTAAACGGATTTATAAGGGGAACTCAGAAACTCAGCACCATCGCGTCGCCCACTTCATTGAAAGGGGGAGTGTTTACGTCATTTGTCGCCTATCTTATTTCTTGAAGGATGGGCTTTTTCTAGAACCGGATTAGTTCTTCAAGGAAAAATGAATAGTGATTTCCCAGACGCCGGCGCCAATTGTTGTAACTAGCTAAAATTTGCCTGGTTTTAACAATGAATTAAAAAAATAAATTTAATCGAACGCATCCAAAGTCGAAGTTTAAATACGATTACTGACGGATCATCGCCCTTGAAATAGACTATGTCCGGGGCGCCTGCCGGTATATAATAATATAATGTATTTACCTATAATGTAAGATGTTCAACCCCATAAATGTAATTTTATTCCGTGCTATTTATACTATACATCCCGCTTTTAGACGAAAAGATTACAATAAGGAAATCGCCTGTTAGTGCCTTCAATCCCATAAATTCCCCGCCTTGGTCCGACGGAGATCACCCCTTTAATGAGCGCTAATCGGGGGATGAAGTTCCGGTATTAGGCGTTCATGAGATGCTTTAAGCCAATCGGATCTAATTGTCGTTACTTCTTTCTGAGGTCATTCACCCGATGTCACTAGTGGATGACGTTGACCTTTGATATTCACCAAATTAAGCATCACCCAAATTGCTCCGCGACTTGGGTGTTTAGCGCTTTTAGGTGACCTCCTTTCTTTGGACGCCACTAGAAATGTTTTCTTGAATGCAACTATAGTGCCCAAGGGATAGTAGTTTATTCCATCTTCAACAAATATGTGATTATCCTTGCCTACAAAGTAAGTGTATCAAGAGAGAGAATCATGACTAACCCCAGAAACCCTAGACTTGGCGGGCTTGGAACCTAGCAAGCCCGAGGAAGAAGCCCATGAAGAAGTCTTAACCTAATTCTTTGTCTATATATAACTTAAATGTATCATTCATTGTAAAATAGAAACATTTTAGCATATTAAAGAGAAAAAGTAATAAAAAGAATCTGGCAGGACGTTGCAGAGACGTGTCTTATTCAAAAGACTAACTAGGTAACTAAAATTATTTTGTTGTAAAGTTTATCATCGTTTATTTATCTTGCTTGTTAATCAATATTTGTTGGTAGTGAGTTAAACCGGCACAACATATATGAGGTCTCGTAACCGATTTGTAAAAAAAACGAAGTCTAAACAATCATCAATTAATATACATATTTTACGGGAAAATATATTTTTTTATTTTAGTTCTGCTGGATTTTTAGAAATATTAAATAGTCATGTAACTTAAATTTTAAAAAACTTATATAACTCGGCATTTTCAAATAATTGTATTTGCACCCTCAAACAATTATTTTCGCCAAATGTCAATGACATTCAACTAAATCCCCTAAAACCCATTTAAAAAAAATATATTTAATGATTGTTTTTTTTATGACAAGTGAAACTCAAGGGACCTAAACCAAAATGAGGTAAAATTTGGTGACCAAATCTGATATTAACCCCTTTATTTTAAAATATAAAATTATATTTTTATTATTTTATAATTAGTAATTTAATTTATTAATAGAGTGATGTAGTGGATTGCAAAAAAACACACAATCCAATCTCAGTGCAAAATGCAATCATCTAAAACTAAAAAGTATACATTGGATGAAACATCCAATGATAATCAAAGAGCTTCCTTTTATAGGGATTAACTATTTTGAATAGGAGAAAAGCCCTGGATACTTTAACCTTAAACCTCTTTTCAATTTTCTAATTTTTTTGTCCAACAAGTTGTTGGAATATGAGGCACGTAAACATAATACATGCACAGAGAATTAAATAGTTCACCAACAAATCTAACAAAGGATTGCATAAACGAAAGTATGAATAATCATAACGAGAAATCTTACAAGAATTGAGATAATAGATTTCAACTATGGCATCCATTTAATCCCTCAAATTGGACTTTTGTCAGATTTCCGGCCATGAATTTAGATGGAATTTGCTAGGAAAATTCTTATTCTAGATTTTACGAGAAAAATAGGTTTTCTTGTTGAGTTAATAATGAATCTAGGAAGTCATATATTAGGGAGAGACTGGCTTAAATCTTAAGTTATCTTTATTAGAAGATAATTCTAATCTTGCAAAAAAACAAATCTCAAAGATATGTTTTTCTCGACGACATTTTCCTATAATAATATTCCATAATATTATTTGGGATTCCTATTTAATTAAATATAATTTAATTAAATAATAATAATAATTAATTCTAAATTAATATATTATTAATTCTCCATAAATCAAATATTAAATCTAATTTAATACTTAATCAACAACTTTATAAATCCAAGACATCGGAATTACATTGTTGTGTGACCAAAGGCCCTCATATATAGCGAGTGATTAGTCAAACTAACAGACTTAATTGAACCTGGACAATAAATCGGACATTCTCAATATATGAGGTACATTACGAGAAACGCTAACCAGCTACATGAATCAAACATGGGCTATTATGATTTATCCTTTCATTCCGGGAATACTCGATTAGTCTTGAACATGATGAAAGGTCTATTCAAATAACTTAATATATTATCTCCAATCACTAATTGATCACTTATGTCACACTTGGCCACAAAAGTCCAAGTCAGTACGGCCAAACGACTTTGATCCAACTATGATGAGAAGATGAGTATTCTCCAAATCCACTTTGAGGAATGAATCCTATTCGGCTCAACTACTACGTACATACACTTCGTGATTTAACCCAATCCAAGCCATATCTACCCATGGAAGGGGCAAGGCCGGTCATGGTCAAAAAGTTCATCACCCATACACGCATAATAAATGCGGACGACCTCAAGTCAAAGGAGATCGTGATCACTCCCCACTAGTTCATTTAAGAACTATTTTATCCGCACAACCTCTTCGCAAAATTTCCACCACAGCAATGTACTCAAATTTCGGTTGTTGAGTCCGCGATAGTCTCTTGCAGAACTATTCCAACTAACCGCCCCATCGGTGAAGTGAACATATAAATGAATGAGATTTGTAATCATCATCAATGATCGAAACTTGTGTCGCATAACCAAAGAGCAACTAGCCTCGATCGACCTCCATAGATCAAGAAGCACCCAGTATGCTTGAGACTTACATCGTTTTACAAAGAATCCAAAGGAGATTCATCCCATCGTCATATCTAACAAAGCAGCCGACAATAAGGTCAACTGGCTTAGTGCGAAATATATGACATGATGACCCACTGCGCATGCATATGGTATGTCTTTTTTTCATATTCTCGTGTATAAGGTCTTATCCGGAGAAGAGTTCAGTCAAATGAGGCCGAGTTGATGAGCTAAAGAAGCTGCGCTAGTAGGTCACGATTAAAGCAAGATGCCGGGTTCGCCACGATGCTCAGAAGAAATCGAGGTTCTTCCAACCCGAGCTACTGTTGCTTTCGACGCCGAAGGCGGATATGCTCTGGAAAGTCGAAAAGGTAGCCGAGGGGTCGAGAAGGCGGTCAGACCCGGCGAGGGCGAGCTGCCGCGTCGGGAGGCCGGCCGCCAGGAGACGATCAAGAGGACCGAGGAGCCCAATGCAAACTTCGTATGTGATGGCCTATGTCGGGGCCATCCGGGTCTTTCACCGGAGCAAATCCATTTGGTAACCTCGCCCTTTGGTTGCGAGTTATCACGTTACATCCTCGACCACCCTCCTGCCCCTAGGCCATGGGAGATTAAGGATTTTGGAAGACATAGGCGATAAACCTTTCCTTTTCTTCAATCGGAAATTCGGGATCGTGCGCCCGACCCCTGGCCGGGTGAGAATCGACCCCGAGGTCCCTTTCTTGAAGTCGCGAGGAGGAACGTCGAGGAAAGCGGGGCGGCGGGATGCAGCAAGACGCCAAGGCGTCTTTTTGAAGATCTATCTTCTTGCCCTCTTTTTTTGTTTGATTATATCGGCCTTGGGCTTGTTTACTTTGTATCCTTCGGGCCCCCTTATGAATATTAATGAAATTTTCTTTTCTCATTCCTTTGATGTGTTACGACTTGATTTCCTTATCTTGACTTGATTTTTGTTGTCATGTTGTAAACCTTATCGTTAGTGCGATTTTATATTTGGACTTTAACTTTGGTCGCCTTACAAAGTTAGGGAGGTCATCCCTCGAGGTGTCGATCCTTACTCGATATGTCGAAAGTCGTTACCTCGCCAATTTATGTTTTCTTTACATAATCCTTTGGGGTTTACACAGAATTTTGAGAGGAAGAAGAAGACATTATTATTGATAAATAATAGATTACAAGGGTGTAAACTTATTGATAATATTTCCTCAAATGTGTTGCGTTCCATGGGTATTGAGCCTTGGCGCCATCCGTCGCCTCAGCTTCATTAGGCTCCATTAGGTAGGATTTTTGAGATCTTGAATGGGCCCCCGGTTTGGGTCGAGGGCTCCTTTCGATTCATCGAAGACTACCTTAATCACCAAGTCCCTTGAAGAAGTGTAGAAGCCTAAACTTTGGAGTTATAGTACTTCTCGACCTTTGCTTGTACCTTATGTTTCTCATGTTGGCCTCGGCCGCCTTTCTTGGCTTAGGTTTACAGTCAAAACCTCCTCGTTTTGGTGTCACTGACTTCGTCTTAGGGTCAGTCAACCTCTGCGGAGTACTCGCCTCGGTCCCAAGAGTGAGAAGGTTTCTCTGTTGTTGAATAACCGCAATTCGGTCCCACAAACATCTGGGAGCTTCGCTAGGCCCATTTCCCTTTCCCCCCCTCAATTTGGCTTTGAGGTATGTTTAATGAGGGGTTCACCCTCAAACCTGGCCGTTCGATCGTATGGTATGGAGTCGAGAAGAGCTTTTGTGATCTTCCATTTCTTGAAGAATGTCAATTTTGAGGCCTTCGAGTTGTTTGCCATTGTTCGATATGATTGCTTGAAACCAAATCACGCATATGATATTCCGCCATATAAACTTGATGACCTGGTTTTGATCTATGGTCGCCAGTGCCTGGCTTTTGGCCCACTTTCAGGAAGTAATCTACCGGCCATCGGGCGTATTTGACCGAACCCGACGCTGTTGGGGAGGGGCCAATGATATCTATCCCCTACTTTTGCAAATGTCGGCTAAGGACCCGAGGATGCTTGTGAGCTCTTCTAGGCACTTTTGATGGAAGGACATAGATTTGACATTTATGACATCTGTGGCGAAGATGATGGCGTCGACCCCGCATTAATCGGCCAAAAATACCCTTGTCTTGTGGTCTTGTGAGCCCGATTCTCCCCGATTATTGTTTTCGCATGCCCTTAGTGTATTTCTCAAGAGGATCACTTACCCTTGTTCGGTGTGATCAGCGGGTAGGGAATCTGAAACCACGCTTGTATAGCTTGTTTTGGATCATCGCAGTATCTTGCGCTCGCAATTGCGGTTATAAAACTCAGTCCCATGCGTTGGCGGAGACATTGTCAAAATATTCGATGATGGGTGTCATCCACCGATGTTAGGGTTTCCAAGGTTGCGACTCTTAATGCGGTGGATGGGTGGGATAATGTCGTGGATGGTGACATCTTTCATCTCCGGTGATCCTCGGGAAGTCATTAGTCGTGCTAACGTCGGCTCGCGAAGTTTTGTTCTCTTAGGATTAAATTGACATGAATTTGGTGAACTTTTGACACAAGATTTTCACAACCTCTTGGTACGCCATCCTCCGTCAGATTCTTGCCTGCATATTCTCCGGACCGTATGCCACAAGTTGGGAATCAGTATGGACTTAGATCTTTTGACACCCTATACCATTTCGGCATTTATAGGCCGCTAATGAGTGCTTCATTTTCGCCTTATTGTTGGTTGCGGAAAGTCGAAGGTGATGGCATTCGAAACGTTCGCTTGAGGGCTTGTTAAAACCAAGTCGCCCCCCATTTGTGGAGGCCGACACGCTCCACGTCTGAGTTCCATGGTGGGTATCTTAAATCTTTTTCCCTAATGAGAAAGTGAGTTCCACGATGAAATCACTAAAACTGAGAGGCTTTGATGGCGAATCGCAGTGCATAAGTTACTCTGTATTGTCCGAACCTCGTTACCCATTTGAGACATCGGATTCGATAAACCGCCCGATGCAATACGCCTCGGTGTGGAGCGAAGGACCCCCCGGCTTGATGGTCGAAAAAGTATGGCCTTAGTTTCCTTACGCCACGACTGTTGGCGTGTGCCATCTTTTCAATGCCGGGTATCACGTCTTGCCTCGCTCTAAGGTTCGTTATGCGGGCGTAAATTGGGAATTCATTCATGTCTATCTTATTTAACGAGGATCAACTAGAGCCGCTTGGAGGTCACAAGATATAGGAAAAGCTTTTCCCCAATCCATTTCGATAGAATGCTTACATCCGCCAAGAGTTTTGATTTTAAAAGCTTCCCGTCTTTGATGTGTCCATTTGAATTTTAACTTTTTTCGGATGGTGTTTATCACAAGCAAGGCGTGCGTATGGAGGACAATCCTTCCATGTGCCTTTATCCCATGACATGCCTAAGAGAACCCTATTAGAGTTATCCATCGAATCGCTTCAACACCTTATCTCGTGGGTGGACTTTGATGACCCAACATCTTCTTGGATCTATCCTTTATGGATCTTGATCCCTAAGATATAGCAGCTTCACCAAGATCCTTCATCGAAGGTCTTTGACAACCACTCTTTCACGGGAAGATGAGTGGGATATTGTTTCTCATAATTAGTATGTCATCGACATACACAACTATGAACAATATTATTCCCATTGCATTTTGATAGACACGGATCTTAGAATTTACGGTCAAATGATTTGGTTGTACAGCATCAAATCCCGGAAATTCCAACTCTAGAAGTTGCTTCCAATCCATAAATGGACCGTTTAAGTTTGCACAATATTGGATTTTGGATTTGATATAAAATCTTCCGGTTGAGTTATAAACACTTTCTTTATCAATGTTGCCATTGAGGAAAGTCAAGTTTTGACATCCATCTGTCAAATCTCATAATCAAGGTGTGCCTTTACCACAAGTAAAATTCGAATGGACTTGATCTTTGCAATCGGTGAAAGTCTCGTCGAATCCAATGCCTCCACGTTGACTATAACCTTCGCCACCAACCTAGCCTTGTAAGTTTTAACTTTTGATTTGCATCGACCTTTACGCTTTTAGACCCATTTGCAACCTATGGGTTTGACCCTTTCGGAACTAAACCAAGTCCCGGACTTGATTGGTGTACACGAGTCCATCTCGAATTTCATAAAAAGCTTCATGCCACTTCTTTGAGTCAACATCTAATGTTGCCTCGGTGTAAGTTCTAGGTTCATCTTTATCCGAGATCTCCACGCCATCATGTTCCTCTACAAAGAAACCATAATACCTAGTGGGTGGATTCACGAACTCTAGTGGACTTACGGAGTTGTGGTTCAGGTTGCAATGATTTCATAGATTAATAAGGGAGGCCTCAAGAGCGACACTAGGATGCCTCTTGAGCAGGCGTTGAACTATGTTGTTCTATTCGGGACTACTTGGAGTTCATTGCTCGCAATACAACTCGAATTACACTCCTTCTAGGCGAAAGAGGATCACTTAGTGATAAACTTCCACCATGTGAAATTTGCTAAATGCTCCACCGATTCTTTGTCATGTTTCTTTGACAAGACATCGATCTCCTTGTTAGTTTGTGGTTCTTGAATTTCTTCAAGTTCTATCATCTTCTGCCTTTGTTCCTGATGACATAGTCTTCCTCGAGGAATGCAGTCGCTAGAAACAATCATTGTCTCTGCTTTTTTTAGTAGATAGAAGTAATATCCTTTAGTTTCCTTAGGATATCCCACAAAATGACCTTTTTCACCTTTGATTCCATTTGTTTGTGAGCATCTTTTTCACAATCACGGGGGGCTTTGATATGTGCAAAAGTCGAAACAACTTGCCACACCATGATTCATATGGTGTATGCTCAATTTGACGGATAGAATCCTATTCGAATGTAAATTGAGGTTTATGTCGCGATCCCCCAGAATGTCTAACGAGTTCGATTTCTCCTTTATTACACACCATTCATCTGAGGTGTTAGGAGGAGTCCATTGTGACCGGATTCCATGTAACTTAAATGTCCGAATTCATGACTAAGGCATTCACCTCCTCGATCCGATTGAAGAATCTTGATACTCTTTCCAAGTTGCTTCTCTACTTCATTTTAAACTCTTTGTATTTCTCAAGCGATTCGATTTGTGGTTTCATAAGATACACATACCCGCACCTCGAAAATCATCGATAAAAGAAAGTATATGAATTGACCCTTAGCTAGAGTGAGAAATGGTCTCTGAGAACATCACTGCGGATCACTTATAACTTCTTTGCACGAACTCCTTTCCCGTAAAAGGGTTTATTGGTCATTTTGCCACGAAGACAAGATTCACAACTTCCATAATACTTAAAGTCGAATGGGGTTAAATGGTCTAACTTTCTTAACCTTGCAATTCTTTTTCGTTTGCATGACCAAGTCTACAATGCCACAAGTAAAATCGGGTTTTCATGATTACTAAGTTTGAGTCTTTTATTTTGTATATTAAAGTGTTATATCCACAATGCAACAAATATAAACTATTAGATAGAGGAGTATTTCCATTACACAACCATTAAGCAAAAATAACAATTATTGTTTGCAAAATGGAAGGAAAAACCTTCAATATCCAACATCGGAATAGAAATAATGTTGCGGGTAATAGAAGGAACAAAATAATAATTATTCGGTTCAAGTCTAAAAAACCCGGTAAATCTAAAAACATAAACACCAACACGTTCACAGAAGAATTTATTGCTCCATTTCCAACGTGTAGCGAGACTTCACCCCACCTAAGCGCCTCTGCTATCCTTGAGACCCTACATTTGTACAAATGTGTGAGCCATAACCCATATCTAATACCCAAAGAGTTAGTATCATTTGTGGACATGTTTATCTCAATAACAAACATACATGTTCCAAAATCTTTGAGATAACTTGTGTCTTCTTTTTCACTGCTAGAACCTTACGATCCTTCTTTTCAATGCCCCATTCGTTTGCGGTGGAGGCATCGTCCTTCATCCACCCTATCCTTCTTTTGAATTCCACCTTTGGGCTTAAGGAAGCTTGGCGGAGCCTTTCTCATTCGTTTCTTCTTTCCTTTGGAGGCGAGAAGAAGTGAGGCACTCACCATGAGCGAACGGGCTTTTCTTAGCAATGGAAGACTCAAGGTCCTTAGTATGTTATGCAACTTCGGGCATGGTCAATTCCATCTTATTCATATTAAAGTTTACTCTTAAACTTCGAATATGAATCGGGGAAGGCCCGAAGAATGGGCGTGAATATAACATTGGTCTTGGAGCTCAATGCCCCGGCGACCAAGTTTCTCGATTTAGCCCTATCATCTTCCAACACATGAGGAGAAACCTTCCTCCTTAGGGCGATCGGCATCTAAACAGATCTCTCATCGCCCATAAATCTCCGGAGCGAGATTGAGTCAAAGAGATCCTTCCAGATGTCGATCATCTCAAAGGCTTGTCTTCTCTGTCTTTGCCTTTGCAATCGGAGTCATCCCCAGTAGCATAACATATCTTGAGCACAGGAAGCATTCTCTTGATGTTTCTTCTGAGGCTTTGGCGTCAACGCCTCGGCTTCTTGATACCAACCTCCGAGGAGCTCGGATTGGCATGTCCAACCGCGTACTCGATCTTTTTCTTGCTGAGCACCAAATGAATGTTTGATGCGGTCGAAAAGTTTAGCCCAACCAATTTGTTCGTTTCCAAAATGCTTCTCAATGACAAGTTATTCATTTCAACAATCCTAGAGAAATAAAATAAAATGGGAATTAAACACATAATTCCTAAGATCAATATTCAGCAATCAAAATAAAGGTGGCCTTTTAAGTTTATCTTTGTTGTAACCTAGATTTCACGTCTAGGGCAACACACTAGTATTTAATGGGATCGAACAAGTAACGAACAACAAATATGAAATACGCTCCAATTTGGTTACCCAGTTCGTCTTTCAAATAAGACTTAAGTCTGGGGGCGCCCAAGCCAGGAGTATCTTATTATTATTTTCTGCCTAGAACTCTAAATTTTTGTCCCTTTTACAATGAATGATACAAGTTATATTTATAGATAAGAAATTAGGTCCTGCAGATCTTGGGCTTCCTTCCGCTTTGGAAGCTCCAAATGCCCGAGGTTAGGGTTTTCTCGGTCAATCCCGCGATTTCCGCATCTGGATACACTTACCATGCTTACCCCGCGATATCCGCGCCCCCAATTATCTACATCTTTACCATAAATATCCGTCTGAGGTCGCTTCCGACCTACTGTGTCTTCCAAGGTTGCCCATGACCTCCATTCTCTTTTCAAACCGCTCATCGACCTTCTCCGGTTCCGGCGTAGTCGCCTACCGACCTCGTGATTCCTATTAGTCGCTCTAAATGATTGTTTCACCGGTTAGAATATTTCATGGTACAATAATTGCCCTCAAGCGAGGTTGCGTGCATGCGACGAGACTGGAGGCTTGACCGTGGCGACTGATGGAAACGTGGTGGGTCGACCTCGGAACACTCCCCTCTTGATGCCCGGTCACTTTTGGAAGGGGACCGGAATACGATCCGTGCGATTTGATGGGTCCGCTCACGAGTACATGGCTTCCGGCATGTCTAAATTCGTCGGTTACGTCAAGACAGCACGTGAGTTCCTTCTTTGGTTGTATAAAGTGCCCCGAGATGTATTTTTTATGTAGGCGACCTCAGGCCACGTAGTGCCGACCAGCCACCTCTGGATGATTACTAAGTAACAAGCACATGATGAAGGATTTGGCTTTCCCTTCACCCACGATCTCTCACCTCGGGCGCTTGGAATCAAAGCCTTACCCTAATCAATTCTTAATGGTCGAGCTACATAAATCTCTTCGATGATTCACGGGGTTGGTAGACTTCTAATCGGACGCGGAAGCTCTGGCGAGGTCAGTATGTGATGTCACGAATCATTTTTAAGTCGGCGGCTATAATGTCGTCACGACTTCGCAAGGCCGGAGCCTTTAGAGGGATTCCGACAAAATCGTCGATTAGCATCTAAAAGCGGTTTAGCTGGGGGTGCTTTGGGAATCAACGGACCCCTCGAGTATTAATCGCCCATTCGGGTTCCCACTTGGATTCGCCGTGTCAAGTCGGACATGGTATACCTTTTTTTTATACTTCCGAGGTCGTCTTGATCTAATTCTCCTTTTCTTTTGCAATGTTTACCGACCGCTCACGACACATTAAGGACTTCCAAGAGGCTTTCAAGATCGTCCGCGACATCGCCTAGAGTCTTTTGCGACGTCAACGCCCTTAACTCCGAAATAGATTGGTTTAAAGGTCGCTTTATACTTATCCTCGCCATTTGAACATCCATAGGTGAGTACTTGTTCTTACGCTTTTGACCCTCCCTTACGATTTTTTTTTTTTTTTTTTTTTTTTTGTATACGATATTTTTGGTGCATGCAGACCCCAGGCATCCCGTCTTCATCTCATCAACCTCCGCCCACGATCATGGCCTCCGAGAAAAAAGTCGATCTTGGGCCAATGAAGCACGCGTGGTGGCGCTGATGTCCCTCCCCGAAGCTTGGCTCCCCTTCCCCGCTGCTTAAAGAGAAAGAGGAACAAAAAGCCAGCTCTGAGCACGCTTAGAAAAGGCGAGGACGAGACCAACCAAGAGACACAGAGGTCACAATCGCCCATCCTCATGACCCGTAGCCTCGCCGAGAGATCGGCTTCCTAGAGGACGACTCTCGGTTAGGTTGGGATGCGACCGCGGTCCGTGTCCTTCTGGACTGCGGTGAAAGCTTTTTATTCTTTTGTGTCGACTCGAATTTCTTTTTCGACTGGATCTCTGGCAAGACAAGTTTGGCCCCCAAGGCCCCGAACTTTCGAGGTTAAGGTCTATATCGTCAGTGGGGTCCCAGAAGTTAACTTTATCTCCGAAGGGCCTCGCGAACCCTACCCTGGGATGGATTCAATCGACCCTGACAATGAATAAATGCGGCTGTAAAGCGGCAGGCAACTTGTATAAGTCCCATTAAGGAGATGAACCGGTTAAAGTTCATCCGAAGCATCCTGTAGGTTTACATTTCCTTTACATTTGAAGGTGCCCCCATGTCCAATATGGCTTTGACTTTGGTGGGGTTTGGCTCTATTCCTCGCTTGCTTACAAGGTGTCCCAAGAATTTTCCCGACTCGACCTCGAAATTGCATTTTTTGGGGTTTAGCCGCATGTTGAATTTTCTTAGGATGTCGAAAGTTTGCGCCAGTCGTCAAAGGTCTTCAACCTCGGGCTCTTGACGATTATGTCGTCGACGTAAACCTCCATTGACTTCGTCATGAGGTCGGCGAACATGTGGTTGACGATCTTTGATATGTTGCCCTGCGTTCTTTAATCGAGAAAGACATTCATTTCTAAGAAGACGTTCTTCTCCGTCTGGAAAGAGGTATGTTGTCGATCTGGCTCGCTGCATAGCTATCTTGATGATAACCGGCGAAGGCATCCATAAATGACATCATTTAAGTGATGTCAGACATTATTATCTATCGTGATCGATGTGGCGTAGGGAAGAAATCAAAAGCAAAGCATTGTTGAGGTCGGTGAAGTTGATACGACGCCAAGTTCATTTTGATTTTTTTACCAAAGACGGGCGTTAGCTACCCATTGGGGCTGGTCGGCTCAGTGATCGTGTCGTTGTCCAACAATTTTTTCACTTCTTCGCCAACGCCACATATTTTTTAAAGTGAATTTTGAATTTCCGCCTTTTTTGACTATCGGGCCCTAGTTGGATCTATCCGCAATTTATGACATGCGACTTTTGGGTCGATGCCTACCATGTCTCTGTCTCGCGACCAAAGCAAAGACATCCAAGTTCTTTTGAGAAAAGTCGATGACTTTCCCCTTCGTGTCGCTCTCGCATTCTTAGAGCCTATGATTACTTCAAGATCCGGGTTACCGGGTCTATCTTCACCATCTCGAGATCTTCCTCGATTGCCCTTGAGTATTTTTTTTCGTGGGTCATCAATCATGCTTCGAGTAGGAATTCATCCGGTTCGGGCCCCATCCTCGATCGAGGTCGTCGCGACTTCTTTTCTTGCTCGTCTTGTCATTTAAGGCTTCACATTGTTTTTCACTATCTATTACAAGTATTTGTTTGCTAGATACCAGTGTGGAATTTAAAAGAGATGAGGAATAAATCAAACAACCCCTTGCATCAACTTGGTCACCTATGACCGGTCTTGACCAAATTTCACTCTTGGTGGGAAACTTTACACAGAATAAAAAGTTGAGGACGCAGTCTCTAATTCGTGTTCAAAAAAAGGCCTCCCGAGGAACCCATTATAGGAGCTCGAGAGGTCGACAACTAGAAAATCTAAAAGCCTAGTGGCCCTAACTTCTTCATTCAAAGTGGAAACTAACTCCACAGCTAGACGGATCATCCCCGTCGGCTTCATGGTTGCATCTCCAAAGCCTTTCACGACGTGGTCGAATGGGGTGATGTATGCACCATAGTCCCCGAGCTGGTCCAAGGTTTTCTTGAAAAGGATGTTGCGAAGGCTCCCGTCCCACTAGCAAACCAAGATACGGTTGTGCCCATGATATTAGCTTTGATTACCAGAGGGTCGACGTTTGGATAGACTATTCTGGCCTTGTCCCTTTCGCCAAACTCGATCGTGCTCGTCTCTTCTCCTACCGTGAAGACGGGTAACACCATCTTTCTGGCATTCTCTATTTCCCTTATCTCCGCCTTCATTCATCTTTTAGACGACCCGGTTGCAGAAAGTCCCCCGACTGTCCCGAGTGGGGATAGTGTATGTATGATGCAACCTCTAAGCGCCTCCGCATGGGTGGCACCGGTCGTTCCCCACGGTCGGCATCCTCCGGAGCAGTTCGGCCTCCTGGTTTGTTTGTTCTTTACCTTTCCGGTGTGATCTTGATTCCTTTGAGGTCGCTTTTGACAAATTCATCCGCTGACCCATCTTCGCATATCTCCAAAGTTTGGGGGAGTAGGTCTTTGCGTTCGCTTGTGTAATGGCCGATCTATTAAATGGAAGTGACAAGACGGTTGGGGTTTGTCTTACCCTTATTCTTGATAGGTCGAGGCGGGAGGAAAGAGCTCCTTGTCTCTCGATTTGGTTGTAGACATGCCCGTGTGTCATACCTAGTACTTCCATCGGGTTCAATTTGGATGTTTTCCTCGAAAGGCTTGAAGCTACCCAAAGTGCTTTGTAATGACCCCCAGTTTTCTTAGAGCTCTTCTTTGAGTCTACGACTTCTCTATCGTTGGAGCCTTGATTCTAGGAGTTCTGACGCGTGGATAATGTCACTAGCTCGCCTTTTGAAGTCGTTATAGCCGACCTGATATTCGGTGGGTCATTAAATCGCCATAACTTGGTTCCTTTTTTAGGCCGATTTACCCGAGCACCTTGGCCTCGTCCCCATGGATCCCCTTCGGTATGAGTTTGTCAATCCTTTCAATGTAGGACCGATCGGACTCACCGCTCCCGCTTGTTCGTTTCATCGATCGCTTGGTAGCAAATCGATGCGAAGGCTTTAAAATGGGTTAAGAATAACCTAGCGAAAGCTTTCAACGTATCCACCGAGAAGGGTGGTAGCGGCAACCCACCGATGTGCCCGGTCGCTCGGTGAAAATAGCCGCACTTGGTAGCATCCGTCGCGCCCATGGAGGCCATGTATGAGTTGTACTTGGCTATGTGGATCCTGGGTCTATGTTCCCCCTTTATGTGCGGTCTAGAGCCGCCGTGTTGATTTTCCGCTGAGTGGGTGCCAGTGATCATGGTCCCGAGGGAGAATCGGGAATGGTGAGACTATGGTCCGCCCCATCCGCCACTTTTGATTCTCCGCCCGCTCAAGAAGTCACTGGACCGTCTTGGCCAGCGCTTCGATTTTCACATCGCGATGATCCTTGGGGGGGTAGATCGCTCGTGGATCGCCTTGGTGGATTACCGACCCTCTTGGCAACTCGTCGTGGTGAAAGTTTAGGCAATAATTAGGTCTCACTCCACCTAATCACCATGATGGGGTTGGGGAGTGCACCTGCCCCTGATGGCTATCCCGGGCTTTCCTCCGGCCTCTTGCCCTCCAAGTCGTCGAACACGTTGCCCGATCTTGCCCGGCTTTTCCAGAGCTGTGATTCGAATGATGGCGTGCTTCACGGATCATACGCCCGGTTGGCGCGTAGGAGCGCCCTTTTTGACAAGGGTGTTCTTGCCCTTAGAAGTCCCTCGATTGTGTCTTGCCGCCTTCTTGATCGGCGACTTTTTCGCCCTCGTCATCGGGCGCGAAGGCTTTTGTGGAGGATGGCCTTGGCGTCCTCCGGTTATGGACGCGGTTCCACCACGGGGTGGCCTCACAGGATGATGGGGTGAGAGCGTTGTGAACTCATGGAGGCCTCGAGCAATGTCGTGGTGGTCCGTCTCATTTACTGGTAGCGTTACCTTGGTTGATCGCCATTGACAGAGGATGGGTTTCCGAGGATTTATAAGTGAATCGACGTAAAATTTCCCCCGAAGACGGGCGCCAAAAATGTTGTAACCTAGATTTCACGCCTAGGGCAACACACTAGTATTGAATGGGATCGAACAAGTAACGAAACAATAAATATGAAATACGCTCCAATTTGGTACCAGTTCATCTTTCAAATAAGACTACGTCAGGGGGCTCCCAAGCCAGAGTATCTTATTATTATTTTCTGCTAGAACTCTAAATTTTCGTCCCTTTTACAATGAATGATACAAGTTATATCTATAGACAAGAAATTAGGTCACAGATCTTTGTGGGCTTCCTTTGACGGGCTTTCGGAAGCTCC
Organism: Stenogyne calaminthoides; assembly: GCA_037126765.1. NCBI lineage: Eukaryota > Viridiplantae > Streptophyta > Magnoliopsida > Lamiales > Lamiaceae > Stenogyne > Stenogyne calaminthoides. Next base: position 12,458,980 of record JBBCBC010000016.1, on the reverse strand, counting down.
AGCCGCCAGGGTTAGGGTTTTCTCGGTCAATCCCGCGATTTTCGCATCTGGATACATTTGCCTTGCTTATCCCGCGATATCCGCGCCCACAATTATCTAAATCTTTACCATAAATATCCGTCTGAGGTCGCTTCCGACCTGCGGTGTCTTCCAAGGTAACCCGACCTCCATTCTCTTTTTCAAACCGCCTTGACCTTCTCGGTTCAATGAAATAAACCCGGCGACCTCATGATTCCTATCGAAGTCGCTCTAAATGATTGCTTCACCGGGTTGGAATATTTCATGGTACAACAATCTTGTTTCTACTATTTTCACATATTCAACGACCTCATTGGAAGAATACTAATTTATATCCAATATAAATTATAATGGACTAGGATCCATGTTCTTATTACTACAACATCTGCTCTGGCTGATTGTTATAATAATAAAACTGGTAAGTCTCTAAACCAATTGCAAAATTGCAACTCCTAGTTGATTGGGCCTAGCTCAATCAGATGTCACTTAACTTTTGTTTCCCTATTTTGGCTAGTGAAACAAAGTCAAGTTGGTTTACAACCATCAAGCGGTGACACTACGTGTCCCTGTAAAAGTCCCCGTTAGATGTAGATCCGAGCAAAAGACTTTGGTCTTAAATACTCATTGGAACGAAATCTCCGGTTTACTTTTAATTTTGATGGAAGACATCATATCAAATTAATGAGAAAACCATATTTTAGTGAGGAACATTTTAAAGGCGGGGTATTAATTGATTAATCGAGATCCATCATGCTTTCTATATCATATTTAAGCAAATATTTGGGTGTCGCCTACCCAAACATGAATTACACTGACTAACAAATAGTTGGGCGCCGTCTACCTAAACATTTAATATGGACCGACAGTTATTGGGTGCCGCCTACCCAAATAGATATAACGCGGTCTATAGGGGGTTAACAAATTAAATCAAATTTAATGCACGAGTTAACCAAGTGGGATTTGATATCGTCTTAAAATAAATATCCAAATCCAATTTCAATTTTAATTTCAAGATTATCAAATGTTAACTATTAATTTAATTAATAATTAAGTCAAATTAAAACAGTTTCAAAAATTAAATTTCATTAACTTTTAAAACAAAATTTTAATTTTAATTTTAATTTATTTTGTCAAGGGCTCATGTGCAAATTTCAAAAATTGCATGGAAGGGTATGTCCAATAATCGAATTTTGGCATTCCTTCCCTCATCATCACCTGGTTTCTAAAACCATTTTCTGATCGGGTCATCCAAACCAAACGTCCAATAATTCATCAGTTCATCAGAATTATTCCAAAAAATTCTCAAAAATGTTCCAATTATTAGGGTTTAATCAGATTTAATTTCATCAGTTCCAAACCAATCGAAAATCATCCCAATCAACATGCATCATAATTCAGAATTCATCAGAAGAACAACCCAAAACCAAGAATAGACATGCATTGAACCGAACTTCGGTCAAAAACGAAAATATAAAACTAATCGACGACGGTAGCGAGTTCTTGGCCATTGCCTATCGTCTTGCGGGTGACTCACCGCCACGAACGAAGAAACTGGGTGGGGCCGCGCGTGGAGCTGCGGCCCCCTTGAAGGTCCCGATTTTGTGGAAAACCCATGTGTACGGAAGACTCGTGTAATGTATATAAAAGCAAAAAGTGAGGGCGAGTGGTTCTATTTTTTTTCGTTTTAAGTTCATGTGTGTTGTTTTGCTTATAATCAAATGCATATGACAAGTATAAACATAAAGCAGTAAAGAACACACGATTTTATAGTGGTTTGGACGAACCCCGTCCTACATCCACTCTTCCCTTCATAGGGGCACCGACTTAACCGACTGGACTTATTTTAACGTGTTAGTCCAACACCCAACAGATGTTTACCGAGTTCACACTCAAACGGGACTTATCTCCCTCACGGGATTGTCTACCCTCCCTTTCGGGATTGCTAGATGTTTACCAAGTTCACACTCACCTACAAACTTAACCGATCAAACTGATTTGGGTAAAGGTTTGTTTGGTTTCCAACTAGGTTGAGATTTTCCCTTACATTTGTTTAGCCTCAATGCTAAGGTTGGGAAAATCTCTCTAAGCTTAGGATATTATATTTGTGATTAGATCTAGGGTAGAACACTCTTGAATATATGCGTGTATTTCTTGCTCTGTGTTCTATGGTGGGAATGCTCTGTGTATGTGGCTCTTGGCTCTTTTCCACATTCTCCACACATTTCCACACTTGATAATGATGGAAGAACTTGTATTTATAGTGTGGATTTGAATGTTACCGTTGGAGAGAATCACATTCAAATCCATACTATTCTATCTTCTTTTCAGCTTGTCGTCTTTCTCTCATTGGTCACGTCGAATTTGATTCCTACCGGCTATATTCTTGAGATCTTACCAGTCTCGGGATCTTGATTCTATCTGAGCCTTGAGTTATCTCTGAAGATCCTCGAGCCTTCGTGCTATCCGAGCCTTCATGTTATCACGAGCCTTCGGGTTTCTTGATTGGCCAGACTTCTCTTGAGCGGACCTTGTACGTCAAGCATCTTTACACTTTCGAGCTTCGAAAGTTCAAATTCTTTTTGAATCCAGACATCGACCCTCGGGTGACATTGACTCATTTATCCTGATTTCTTCTTTGCACGATCGTCAGCTCGGCGATCGAGATCAACACTCTTCGAATCAACATATCGATAGCATCAATTGATCGACATCGGAGTTATAATCGCTTTATCATATCGATCTCGATCACGTCGATCTCGATCGATCTCATCTGCTCCTCTTATTCGATCTCGATCCGTCGGTCTTGATCGATCTCATTTGCTTCCTCTTCCGATCGCAACCTTCTCTTCCGATTTGGTCGGCTTTAGCTTTTCTTCACTTCGATTTTGCATGTTCATCGCTTAACTCCGAACACATCTAACTCATCGATCTCGACGGTCTAAATCTGCTGACCTCATCTAATCTCAATCATCTTCTTCCGATTTTGTGAGTTCCCCCTCAATTTGTTCTTTTCGATCCCCTTAACTTGTTATCCTAGATTATCTTCAAAACACAAAGTTGATAATGTTTTAAGCATAATTCATCAAAACTAAAATATCCCAACAATTTCCCCTTTGATAATGACGCCAAAACATTTAAAAATATATGCATTTATACAGAGATCGGGGTTTTAAAAAGATCGGTTCAGGTGGTCACTTTGAAAGCTTGTGAACCTTTTGAACTCCCCGCCCGATACCAATTGAAGGTATCGATCCAAACGGGTTTTTAAAATGGATCGATTCAGTGATCACTTTTGAAATCGCCTCTTGAACTCCCGCCTCGATACCAATTGAAGGTATCGATTCGAAATGGGTTTTAAAATAGATCGGGCCTCATCTGCAACGTCTCGATCATCTACGTCCCGATTTAAAAAGTTCCCCCTCAATTTGTTCTTTTTTTTTTTCGTTTCCCTTAACTTGTTATCCGTAGATTAGCTTCAAAAACACAAGTTGATAATGTTTTAAGCGCATAATTCATCAAAACTAAAATATCCCAACACTCCTTTTTGCTCGAACCGGTTCGAAACCGTAGGCAATAAGGGTCCAGGGTCCCGAACGGGTTTCGTGAGGTGGAAGTCTAGAGGGGAGGGTGAATAGACTTCCAAAACTTTTCGTGATCATCGTGTACGATAGATAAGTGGTGATAGAGTGCGTGTGAGAATCAGTAGATCTGATATCCAACTTATTGATTGTTGTGAAGAAGATCAATTCGGTGTCTATCAGGTTAACTAATGTGCGGTAGCAATTTTAACCCGTGTAAAAAACAATTTTATAAATCGATTCTAAGCTTTTTATGCGGTCGGACGACAAAGTGTCCGCCGATCGGTCAAAATTTTGATGCGTGAACCCATCCATACTTAAAATATGCATGCTTGTTCAAATACCAGATGTGTGTGTTAGAGTGTAAAGCAGATAAACAACGCAAGATTTATAGTGGTTCGGACAACTGGTCCTATGTCCACTCTTCTCTATCAGCAGGGGCACTCACTTAACCAAATGGACTTAGTTTATTGTGTTAGTCCAACATAGTACAAACAAATATTTATGGAGTTCTCACTCAACGATCCCAGAAATCAAGACTAGAAATCCTAGCTTGAAATCTTGCAAAATAAACTTATCCTAAAACTCGGTTTGGGGTAAGATTTGTATGGTTTCCAACTGGAAATATATCCTAGTATTTGAGTAGCCTAAAGCTAAAGGTTGAGATTTCTGCTAAGAAACTATGGGATGAACACTTAGAATATTCTAAGTTCTTGGTGTTCTTTGTGCGGAAATAGCTTGTGCTTGAGCTTGAGTATAATTTTCGTAACCTTACTCTAAAGGTTTGATCCCATATATATAGGCACAAAATCGAATTAGCCGTTGGAGAGCAATTCGAATTTCGGTCTATTTAAGGTAGGTATGTAGGTCTGATTTGACGTGCTCAGGGACGGCATAGCCAAATGCGTGCTTTGTCGTCCTTTATAGTCGTTTGACTCTGAACCGCTTTGTCCTGCAACACCAGTTCCTTACGTACGTGTCTCTCTCTCATTGGTTGTAAAGTACACTTATTTGGCGCTTGATTCACCAACTTAGGTTGACATTCTTCTTGTCTGATAGATTTGTACGCCTTGGGTAAACACTTGTGTGTTACCTGATTGAACTGACCTGATCAGTTTCGACTGATCATTCTACCTGGTTGAGTCTTCTGATGTAAGTTGTCTTAGCACAACTTACTGACTCTTCTGGTGTTTATCTGATGTAGGGCTTCATAAGGTCTTCTGGTTTCCAAGTCTTCTGACTTCTGCTTGATATCTCACCTGACTATCTGACTATCTCTTTCTGATATTCTGATCTGACTTACCTTATACATATTGAGTTCCCCCTCAATATGTGACCTATCTATTACATCAGTTGTCTATATCTTATTCTAATATCTAAATCATCAGTCAGCTAACAGGTTTGACTGGTCCTATTACATCTGTTTTGGAACTTCCATAAACACTATAAATTCCCAACAGGGTCGAATCGGTGGCACGCCGCCACTAGTTCGTCTCGATTCCGGTGGCGCGCCTCCTGGAATTGAATTGAAAACTGACACAAGCGTCAAGCTTCTAAGAAATTCAAGCAGCGTGTCTCAAATCGAGGCGAATAGGTGGCGCACCGCCACAATTCGAGGTGATTTGAGGGCGCACCGCCGGGAAAAGAGGCGAAACCAGAGGAATCGCATCTCAATCGCGACAAGGACGACGAAGGCATAATCGGGAAAGGTGGGCCCGCGCGACCGGTGCGAGTTGCGGCCCGAGACCGCCAGCTCGAGCGTCGTCACCGCGGCCCACAAAACCAGAAGAATACGGTGGCGGAGGCGGGAGGGTTTCTCCTAGAGGAAACACTAACTTTGGTTGAGTTGAGGACGAAGACAAAAGGGCCGAACAAAACAAATAGGGGTGTGTCTCATCTAATGAGCGTGCCCCAGTATACAAATACATACATATGGTGCGGTCAATTCACACAGCCGCACCAACAGTTTATAAAAAAAAAAGATTAATTTTATAAATCTGAATTTATGCAATCAATTAAAGAGCCTGATGCTCTGATACCACAGTTGGAATAAAGAGGCACGTAAACACGTAATACATGTGAACGGAATTAAATAGTTCAAATTTGCCAACGTTGAATTTGAGACGGAATTTGCTAGGAAAATTCATATTCTAGATTTTGTGGAGAAACTAAGTTTTCTTGTTGTAGTTAATAATGAATCCCGGGAAGTCGTATATATAGGGAGAGACTGTCTTAAATCTTAAGCTATCTTTATTAGGAAGATAATTCCTAATCTTGCAAAACAAATCTCAAAGATATGTTTTTCCCTACAGATATTTTCCTACAATAATATTCCATATTAATATTTGGGATTCCTATTTAATTAAATCTAATTTAATTAAATAATAATAATAATTTATTCTAAATTAATATATTATTAATTCTCCATAAATTAAATATTAAATCTAATTTAATACTTAATCAACCAACTATAATATGTACACTGGAATTACTTGTTGTGTGACTCATAGGCCCTCATATATCGAGTGATTAGTCAAACTAACAGTCTTAACTGAACCCTAGATAATAAATTAGACATTCTCAATATATGAGGTACGTTGCGAGAAATGTGCAACTACCTGTAACTGAAACATGGGCTATTACGATTTCCTTCTTTCACTCACGAATACTCGATTAGTCTTGAACATGATGAAGTGTTTATTCAAATAACTTAATCATATTATCTCCAATCACTAATTGATCATTTATGTCACACTTGGCCACAAAGTCCAAGTTGACGTGCATTGACCAATGACTTTGATCCAATTATGATGAGAAGATGAGTATTCTCTCTAAATCCACTTTGAGGAATGAATCTTATTCTTGGCTCAACTACCACGCACATGCACTTCGTATGAACTCAATCCTAGCCATATCTACCCATGGAAGAGTGCAAGCGTCAGTCATGGTCAAAGTTCATCACTCCACACATGTCGTGTGTATTGACATCAAGTCAAATGAGTATCACATCGCTCCCACTAACCGAGACACCCGTAGACACATATAGTGGAACTACATCAAACAGTTGCTCGGATGGGTATACCAATACCCTCTAAGGTATTTGTGCATCCATCATGAGATACCTAGTATCTCGTAGTAAGTGAGATCTTACTACACTCTCTAAGAGTATGATGCAGATCGCACACCAATCTCCATTGCATCATCAATATCTCATTCTTGATGATCCTTGATCGGGGCTATTTGAGAATCATGCTTAAGTTATATGAGTTCTCACATCTCAATGACAGCAGTGATTCAAGGGAACACAAATAAGAACAAATGGAAAAAATCAAACATAATATTCTAATAAGTATAACGTCAAACATTTAATATTAAATAAATAATAATATTAAACCAACACTGAATATTATCTTAGTATTATGTCCATACAAGGATTGTCTCTAGGACACTAACACTAACACTAACACAAGTATGTGTACAAGTTAAGGAGCGTTTGCAAAAAAATATAAGGGATTATACTCCATATGAATTGTGTGTAGTTGAAATGTTTTATTTCCCTTTTATTAGATTTAGAGGGTGTTTGCAAGAAATTGTAAGTGATTATAATCACCTATAATTGTGTGCATAAGCAATTTGGAGTGTTTTATTTCTCTTTTATTAGATTAAATAATCCCTCAAAACCTATAAGCTAAAAGTTGAAAGAGATGTGCTTTTGGTAGCTTATGAGCATTTTTTTAAAGTATTATTAATTTTATTTTATTTTTGCAAACACAATCAACTTTTCTATGATCTTTTTTACAAACACCATCAACTTCTACTATTAATCAATTTTTTCATAATCACTAATTTTAATCACTTATTTAAAAGAATATATTTTTTGCAAATACCTGTAAATAAGCTATCAAAACATATAAGCTAAAAACTTCAAATGGAGTGTTTCTAATAACTTATTAATCTATTTTTATGACTTTCTTTGAGAGCACTATCAATTTTTATAATCTTTCTATAAGACATAATTTTCTTTGCAAACACTATCAATTTTTTTATTGTTTTTTACAAAAGCTATCAATTTCTACTACTAATCATTTTTTCATAATCACAAATTTTAATCAATTTTTCAAAGTTATAATTTTTTTGCAAACACCCTCCTAATATGGAATCGGAGGAAGTAATAAGCAGAATAATAATGTGGCGACTGATACCCAATTATTTACGATTTTGGTAAAGTATAGGGTGAATAAATTTCACTAAAACCTAAGAATGAGTGTGAATTTATATTATTAAAAATTATTAGTTATATAACTGAACAATGTGATTTTTTTTTACTATAAATAGTATTATTCATAAAAATGAAGGGTGTGGCTTATATTACGGCAGAGAATATAGTCGTATTAATTGAAGAGTGTGACTTATATTACTAAACGTTATAATCATGATAATTGAAGTGTAAAAATGAATCAGTTTCACAGTAAAACAAGTTTTATAGGATACATTTTATTTATTAACAACCGAAATTTGAGAAATTCCCAACATCGAATTCCACTATGCCTGTGGTATCAAAACAGAGCTGGTTGCAGCCCATCACAACTCAACTTTCTCAACTTCGCAGCTTCAAAGGAGTATATTGCCCTTCTTCTTCAGTTTCCCCTTCAAGACCTCGCAGATTACGAACCAGAGCTCTAATGGCGACTCCCAGTTCCCCCAAAGTTATTGATTCCCATTTGCACGTTTGGGCATCGCCTCAGCAGGTGAATCTTTGAATTCCAACCTTTTCCACCTTGAATTCTTGATGATTTCCCGCTTTCTTTTCTTTTTTAGGCTGCAGAAAAATACCCATATTTTCCGGGGCAGGAGCCCACATTGACGGGTCATGTTGACTTCTTGCTTGAGGTAGGTATGTGGTGAATCAGTTCTTTCAATTTTGAGGGTGATGTTTAACACTTCAATTTTGCACATTCTTGTATTTGATTAAATTTGGAATTAAACTGAAAAAGAACTCCTATTAACGATTTAATGGCCGGATTCATTTGTTGAACACTATAGATTGAACTTCACTGAATGTGTTTAAAAACGAATGCCATGTTTGTGTTGTTTTGGGAGTAGTTGGGGAAAATGCATTGTATATGTCTTTTTTTTTCAGAAGCTTTTTATTTGGTAGACCCAGTTTTTGTGGCAAGAGAAAGATGCATTTTGGGTTTTAATGTTCCTAGAAATCTGCATTTTGGATGGACGAAATATTCTAACTCCAGATATAGCTTTTTTACGTACTGAATTTAAGCTTTTCGTTTTATAGAGAATGGGAGAAGCTGGTGTAGATGGTGCCCTGATAGTGCAGCCCATTAATCATAAATTCGATCATTCATATGTAACAAGGTCAGTTTCGTCTAAGAAAAAGTTATGAAATCTGTAAGCATTTTGAATTCGAAGGTCATTCTGCATCATTACTAGGTAAGCCATCATTATGGCGATCATCAGCATTTCATAATGCTGGGTTTTTGAAAATATGTTAAAATTGTATAGTTGGGCTGCAAATTTTATACAAAATCACTAATTGTTGAACAGTGTGTTGAAGCAATATCCATCAAAGTTTGTTGGTTGCTGCCTAGCAAATCCAGCTGAAGGTGGAACGGGCATTAAACAACTTGAAGATCTCCTTTCTAAGGTTTAAAGAATCTCCGAGTAAAATACATCAATGTTAATTTCGTAAAACCATGTTCACACCAAATATGTTGTGCCAGGATGGTTATCGTGCTGTGCGCTTCAATCCATACCTGTGGCCATCTGGTGAACTGGTATGTTACAATCCATGTTGATATTTTATGACCTTTGATTTGTGTTACTCCTCCTTAATCTTGCTCAAAAAGTATTGGGGGAAGATTTTTCTGGGTCCTGTAAGTTTGCACATTTTTCGCTTCAGAGTGCTTCACTTGCCTGAATTGAATTTAAATCCAGTTAACTTTCAAAATTCAACTTTTCAGTCCTTTGACCTGGTACAGTGGGTGAGCCACCAGTTTTGAGCTGATGTGACATTTTCTGTATATTTAAAAATTTGTATTTCGTCCACTCCAAACTGATGATTAACCCACAATAGCCGGTCAAATGACTAAAAAAATTGCATTCTGAAAGTTGACTGGACTAAATTCAATTCGGGAAAGTGGAGTGTCCTAAAAAAAATGTAAACTTATAGGACTAAAAAAGAATCATTTTCTCAAAAATATATTTTCTTCAGCTTGTGCTCATATTTCCACTACTTCCAGAGGAACATTTGAAGAGAAAATTATGTTATAAGCTTTTGATTAGCATGATTACTTGTTTTGATGTTTTTGCAGATGACAAATGAAGTTGGAAAGGCCATGTTCGCCAAAGCTGGAGAACTTGGAGCGCCAGTTGGTTTTATGTGCATGAAGGTTCATAGAAGTATAACATTAATATTACTGCTCCTTACTTTGTGTGGTATCTTTGTAGAATGTAAATCATAAAATCATCCCATTTGGTTGCTTCCCAGAAATATCCTACGACACTAATAATAAAAGATGGAATCTTGTTTCCAGGGTCTTGATCTCCATCTATCAGAAATTGAAGAACTGTGCACAGAATTTCCATCTACTGTTGTTTTGCTTGACCATCTCGGTTTCTGTAAACCCCCACAGTAAGCTGCCAACAATTTAGTGTTTTGAATAACTTTAAGCAGCCATATGATTCATCATTTCAGGTTATTGTCTTCTTCTTTTAGGAACGTTGAAGAAGAACAAGTCTTTTCGAAACTGCTGAACCTTGCTAGATTTCCACAAGTAAGTATTTCCTGGATATAAACTTATTCCGATAATGTAAATTTATGAGGTTTAAGTACTTCGTCCATTGATGGACTGATCCTTGTTCAAACTGACTGCTCTTCCTCCCATGATCTAGGTTTGGAGATTTAACATCATTGTTCAGGAAAGTGAGTCGTAAAGAAGTAGATTTAAGGGGATGCTTTCTTAATTTTTGAGTCATAGAAGGTTGGGGGAGGGATGCAATTTTAGTTTTTCCATAAGCTAAATGAAATTTACTAACAAAGGATGATATAAAAAAATTCCCAATAATCAGACCAGTAAAGATTTTTTTTCTAGAGTGACACTTGTGTGCACCATGCAACTTGTGCACAACTAATATTGTTCAACGGAAACAACCAATATTGTTCAGTGAAAACAACTAATACTGACCAACTAATACCTTTAAAATGCACTTGTTGCAACTAGTGCATAGAATTGCCTTTTTTTTTTCGTTGTCCTTTAGAAAACATGTTAAGATAATTTTAAACCGTGTTTGTTTCTTGCTTTCCAACTATCTGTTTATCGGTTATTTCTTTTTGAACGTCCTCTCTCAATTTTTTCCTGCTGTGCTAATGAAGCCTCAGGAATTGCAGCATTCCTGGAATTTTAGTGTGAATGACCTATTTTTCAATATTTCCTAGCCACGTGAAATAATGTAATGAAAACATTGTGTTGAACTCCATTCTCCACCTTTTCTATCCCAGCCATGAAAAGAAGATTGCAAAATTATTGTATTTTAAAATGCATACACAGAATGGCCTAAAGTAGTAATAGTTTTATACTTCTATTAGCATTTATCCATGTATGTTTTTGCTTAATCATTAATGCCATCCTAACCATTGATGGAAACATGAGACAGGTGTGTGTCAAACTTAGTGCTCTGTTCAGAGTGTCCAGAAATCCATACCCATATGAAGATTTGACTGATTCTTTGTCCAAATTAGTCTCCAGCTATGGCGCTAACCGCATCATGTGGGGAAGGTAGGAACCGGTGGAATCTATTCTCTAGTCGAAGCACAATCTAAGGGTGTGTTTGTACATGGGCCCCTACCCACATTTTTATTTCTAATCCAGATCCTCGTTTGTCAAAATTGGATTTCTGCATAGGATTTCAAATCCTATAAAATTCTAATCCCTATAATACACTTATTTTACTTTTTTTCAAACACAATTTTCAATACACTATCGACCATTTATCTACCACTTTTTAATTAACGCTCTCTCCCTCTCTTCCTTTTTTACTTTACACGCCTCTCCTACTTTACACACTATTTTTAAAACACCATCAATCTTATATCACCTTTATTTTCAAAATGAGAAGACGGATTATTAACCCGTTCAGACCTTATGCAGTGACTTCCCTTACGTTGTCCCTGAATGCGGTTACAAAGAAGCAAAAGAAGCGGTGTGCAAACTCATTCAGAAAGCTGAGTTATCATCTTCCGAGTCGGAGTGGATCATGGGTCGAACCGTTCATCAACTCTTTAACAGCCACTGGTCGTCTTCTTGATTGCTGCCAACTATTAAGGTGAGCAGCATATGGGTCTCTATTACCCACTCTATTATAGGACAATGTTGTTCTTTTTGGCTCTACTAAATGTGTACCTAATAGCATGATCTGATCATTGTGATTTAAAGAGAGATGGTTTATTACATGTTGAAGTTAGTATTGTTGATTCTATATCATTGCTTCCCTTCATCTATATGATGTTCTCAAACCCCAATTCTTGCACCTGAATTTTGTAAGTGGATTTTGAAGGATTATTGTTTATTTAGTTAAAAAATATCTTTAAGACCTGTATATCTGCTGTAAGTATGGATAAGTGAAAAATAACTGAAATGCTTTGTTTCTTGTAAACATTTTGAGCTTATGAAACAAGAGATGGTTTCTTGTGATAGAGTAGGTCTAGTGTGAAAATTTTCATGTATGAAAATCTATAAAATTGTCCTAAATCAATTATCTATACCCTAAACACTAAATAATGAACCCTAAATTATGACCTATTAAATTTTGGGTGAACCATGAACCACTTGGGCGAAATGAACTATGAATCACTCAATTTTGTTGTACCTTCACCAATTCTGAAATTTGATTGTAAATTAAAAAAAAAATTCATGTATGGAAATTTTTCATACTAGACTTTGTCCTTGTGATATGGTCTCATGCACGGACAATGTTCAAGACCATTTGATTAGAATTAGTCATCTGAAATTGGATTTGAGTTTTTTTAGGTAGTTGAGTTTGTAGTTGAGGATTAGATCCTTCATCTCGCATGAATTTACCATAAACAAGCATACTTGTATGAGTAATTGCACCATTCAATTGTTGCACAATTAATATTGTTCAATGAAAATAATTAATATTGTTCAAAGAAAAACAATTAATCTTGATTGCCTAATATCCTTTAAGTGAAACAATTAAATATTATTTAAAAATGTTTTGTTGCACAGTATAGTATAGTTGGTGCGTAGAAATATTTGTTTAGCTTGTGATTAAGCAGGTGTAATGAGTAAGGGGTTTCCTCACCTAATAAAGTTCTATGTTTTCTATATCAAGACTGCTGTTACCAGATATTTTGCTTTATATTTTTCTGATACCAATTATGCTTTTTGTCATATATAGTTTAATGTTTTGGGCGGTATATCTATCATCAATTTTATGACATGAAAAGGTTTTCATAATTCATGAATAATGACTAGACAGATAAAAACAAACGCAAGTGAAGGGAGTAAAAACACTGATTACTCTTAACTTTTAAAAAATGCTTCTAAATTATAAGTAGAATGATATCTCGATGCGTTTTCAAATCACCCCAATTTTTAACTTCCTCAATTTGAACGGGATATTATTTGAGAATATGATATCCTCCTTGTCTATATTATTCTTTCAAGAGAGCGCACTTGCGTTTGGGCAGTCCTCATGGTGAGACGGGACATAATTTGAGCATTAACGTTTTAACACTTTGGGAGAAGTTGGTGTGATTTGTTTGATATTGTCTGCCTCTGCAATCGTAGAGGCGCATCCTCATATGAGTTTTTGTCTTCCTTTTTAAACCTCATATTTTTTTTAATTTTGAAATTTTCTATTCAATGAATCGGTGTGTAGTGCATATTCCAGATTCTAAATTAGGGACGGTGAAAGTTGAAAAATTACGATATCTTTGAACTTATCGAATTGAAAAATAAAAAAATATAATATAATTTATGGTACAATAACAATTAACACATTTAAAATTTTGGGAAATAACATTTTTACCATTTCAAAATGCATACTAATATTTTATGTAAATTTTTGACAAAAACTCATATAAGATGATCTTATACATGAAACGGGTAAAACTTAGCTCAAATTACATCCACCCCTTCCAAAGTGTTAAAAGCGTCATTAACTCAAAAAACTTATACCCGTTTAACCGTGAAGCGATGCAAATGCAAGTGTGCCTCTAAATTTTTTATATTGAAATTTCAATAGAATCGATATATACAAATACCATTCAAAACTCGATATACAGAAGATTTTGATATACCAAATCAAAATTTTGGTGTGATAATGATATGAAATTTTACACACTCAAATTTTAGGTAGGAAATACGGTGTATGGAATAATATTTTAACCACTACATTCTAAATAGGTGAGCTTTTATTTTATTTTTGTTATTCTTCAGGGTGATATTTAGCAGGAAATTGTGTGACGTTAGACTGACTTATCCGAGTTGCTACAATTGTTATCCATTCTCTTTTAATAATATAATCTTACACAAAAGTCTCTATAAAAATTTCACACTTTGAAGACATGAACTTGGACTCTACTAAAGTACCAACTCCAAAGTATTTCATAAATTATAATGAATAGGCCTCCTATAGATTTAGTGAAAACAAATACCCATGGAACAGTAAATGATATTTTTTATAATATTGTATAAAAAGTGAATAAAAATTATGAATAGTGAAATTATTTTTTCCATTTACGAAAAGAGAAAATGAGAAACAGGAAATAGCATATTTCAACATAAACAAATTACATATTATATTAAAATTCAAACTCATTTTTTAACTCAAAAATTAAATAATTAAATAAAAATCAATATCAGATCAACAGCCTAGGGAATAATCTCGAGAACGTTCAATATAAACCTGTGTTTTAAAAATCGGGTCCGACCGGCCGGTCCGACCGGTCGAACCGGTGAACCGCCCCAAAGCGGCCCAATAGAGGTGTATAGAACCGCTATTGGACCGCCTCCCTCAAAATCGGAAAACCGTTCGAAAACCGGTGAAAATCGGGAACCGGTGAACCGCCGGTTTTCACCGGTTTTCAACAAAAATACCAAAAAAAAAAAAAAAAAAAGAAAAAGGGCCACCTTCCGCTTCAATGTCGCCCACCACGCGTCTTTGACGTCCGCCTTCCGCCGCTTCGCCCTCGTCTCTGCCGTCCGCCGCTAGCCGCCATCAGCGTCTTTGACGTCCGACGTCCGTAATCCGCCCGCTTCGCCCTCGTCTCTGCCTCCGCCGCTCTTCCTAAATCTCTGCCTCCCTCACCCTCGTCGCCGCCATTAAATTTATGTGTGTGTGTATATATATCCGTGTGTATATATGTATATATAGAGAGACAGAGCAAAATTTTTTGTGTATATGTGTCCGTGTGTGTATATGCGTCCTTTTGTGCATATGTATATATAGAGAGAGAGTAAATTTATGTGTGTATATGTGTATATATCCATGTGTAAATTTATATATATAGAGAGAGAGTTTATGTGTGTATAATATATATATATTTGTATATTATAGAGTATATGTGTAGTTGTCTATTTGTCTTGGTTTGTGTGTGGGTCTTGATTCATGTGTCTATCTATAGCTAGAGAGAGAGGAGTAAGGTTAACTTATTAAACTAATATGGATTGTCTGCACAAAGAAGACAAAAGTGTTGTGTCTGGTCATTCTTTCATGTCTTTGGAGAATCATTAATTCCTTTATATTCACTTATCATACTCTATAACTTAATTTTTTTTAAAAAAATTATGCATATTATATATATATATATATAATATTTATTATGACATTATACCGGCTCAATCCGGTCCGACCCCGGTCCAACCTTTTTTTGGGGTCGTCCGGTTCAACTTCCAGTTCCGGTTTTTAAAACATAGATATAAACTCAAGATTATAAAATAAAGCAAAACAACAATAGTGCATGTAATTATTGCCTTTCCGCTATTAAAAATGTTCCCTCAACTATACCACCAATTGGCCTCAAAAAAAGCAAGCGCGCGACACAGGCTACTCATCCTACAAAGATTAAATAAACAAAGGAAAAACCTCTGCAAAACTATACAAAATACCTAACAATGTACAATAACAGGGAACATGACAAATTACAACACATTAGCTATTTTTCATTTAATCTTCTATCCGCTGAATCTCCCCCATCATGATTCGATTGCTAGTAACCTTGAAACCAAGAAGTGCTGGATCGATCTGTCTACCTTTCTTACCCTTCTTTTTGTTGTTGCGGGCCCCAGACATCCCGTCTGTCGTCTCTGAAGTTGCCTGTGTTTCTTGAGGTGGCTTCTTGGCACTGCTTTTAAGCATATCGCTGAACGATGTCTCCAATACGTCCGCATCATTACAAGACGATGTTAAATCGAACTGCGCCTCTCTTCGCCCTGCTGTCTCCATATTAGTTCCTGCTTCTCGTCTTCCCCCTGCAACCAACCAAAACCCAACCATGTAAACAGGGAAGCATAGTATACAATAGCCTAAAAACTTCACCATTCATCCTCCCCCACTCATTGATTATAATAAAAGTTAAGAGCAACACTTGGGTGCATTTGCATTGTGCAAATGGTTCCCCACTGGTGCTGTTCAGTGAAAACAACTATTGCTAACTAACAAATACCTTTTAGTCAAACAACTAATACCATTTAAAAATGCACTTCAATTACACAGTGCAACTGGTGCACAGAAGTATTTGCCTAAAATCTAAACAGTATTACACTCATGTGTCAGCAATGCAGCAAGCATGTATTGCAGATTCCACCCTTGAGGTGTACAAGTCGGAAGAAAACAAAAAAAGGACATTGCATTGACTTTCGAAAGTTTGGACACAAAAGTTTCAAACAAGCTGTATAGCTCCAAAGTACAGACAGCAAAACAGAAATCACTTATAAGGTGATACTCGTTTTGGGTTTTAAGTGGTTTTCTCAAACCAGTTTTTGACGTCCTGATAAATAGTAAGTTGTGTGTTTGTTTTGGAATTTCAAGTAGGACTAAATTATGTTGTACTATTATTATATTGTTGGGAGCAAGTGTAATGATTGGATGATATGGGTTATGATTTAAATATATAAAGGAGAGAATTAATTGTATTGGAAAATGTGATAGTAGGTTATAGGTGTTGTAGTAGTGATTTTATAAAATTGGATTTAAAACACTTAAAAGTAAAAAGCGGGGTTTAGATTTGTAAATCCAAACCTGGTTTCAAAACCCAAACCAAACATCACTCTAGGGGGGTGTATTCAAACTCTAAAACAGCTTCTAGAACCACTCTTTTTTAAAGCTACCTTTCACAGCTTTTGAAAATAATTGAATTATGGAAGCTGTACAGTAGAATTTAAAAACATAATCTTAGTACAATGTAAAGAAGTCCCATCTTACCATCAGAAGGTACAACATTCGAAGCACTTCTCCCTCTGGCAACAGGGTCAGCAGTTAGCTCCGATAACCCTTCCTGAGAAGATGCGGCTCGTGAGACAGGTGGTGGCCGTCTCAGCAACACATTTTCTGGCCCTTTTGAACTGGGAGGTCGTAACCTAGTTACCACAATATATTAAGAAATTCAGCACTAAAACGAATACCAAAAAATGCAACAATGTCCCAAAAATCATAGCAGAAAGGAGAAAACATCCACATGTCAGCATAATTAGGAAGATCCTCAAACAAACAGAGAGAAGAGTTCATTTGTAGACAATAATAAGAGCTTCACAGAGTTAACGCCATCTTCACGCTATTCGATACCGTAGTATATTGGTGACCTCCGAGAAAAAACATATTTCCATGTGTCATTATAATAATTTAGGCCAACTTATAGGCTTTAAGGGTAAGCTTGATTTGGGATTTGAAAACCGGATTTAAGATTTTGAACTCTAAATTCCATTCTACCTTAGGATGTTAGAACCCAGTTTTTAGAAACCTAATTCATTCACCCTATAAATACCTAAAAACCTTATAAATATATAAATAATATTTTTTTCAACATTACACTCTCTCCAATGACCCATATTTTCACTTTTCACTCTCTCCAGTTCATCCACCCATATTTTTTTTCACTCTTATGCTGACTATCAGCAACTATCAGCAAGGAGAAAATACCTATCCCTGGCAGCATCCTCCAAAACGGACTCATCTGATCCAATCTTGGCATTCTGAAAACCTGACCATTATCATCAAGCTCGTGTTAATCATTGTGAGATCACTAGGCCCAGAAAATATAGAACACATTAAAAAGAAGTATAAACATACCAGCAGTGCTAAGCGACTTATGCCTGCTGAGGACATTTACTGGCATTTCCCCCCTGTCAGCAGCCTGCTCAACTAGGCCTTCTTGAACCTCTGAAATCATTCCCTGAATGTTACCTTCATTTATGAGCACTTTTTTTCTTCCATTTAAGAAAAGGTTAATTTTTTACTACAGTGAAATTATAATTACTTACCTGAGTGTTTTCACCAATTTCAGTGACAAATGGCTTTCCTTCAACTAATGTTCCACCTTGAGATCTATAAGGCAACCCACCAATTTCGAGAACATTGGTTATCCCCTCTGATAATCGAACATGAGGTGTTACAGAAGAATCAGAACCATAAGACCCAACAGTGAATGAATTGCTGAAGCCCGGTTCTGGAATACTAAACGACTGGTTTGCTATATTATGACCTGAAGGTGGCCTTCTCTCAATTGGCATTTCATTAGTCATATCAAACTGTTCATTCGACGGATGACCAGATTTTTGCTGTAGTAATTCCATAAGTAAACGCTTTGAACTATCATCATTTGTTCCAGCTGACATCCATAAACTAGGGTCTTCAGCACTTCTTTTCCCATCCAATTCCCTCCTCTGCCTCTCGTTATGAAGATGTAATTGTTGAATTCTCGACTCCATCCACTCGTTCGACAACTGACCATTATTCTCTTGCCACTGACCCTCCATTGTGTCCAACCGTGAATCGAGGAACTGATTTGGATTCAAAGGGTGGTTTGTGTGCTGAGAGTAAACACCAGATGAGAAGCCTCCAACTTGACCACCAGAGTGCATTCTTGCAATCTGCTCCTGCATTTCTAGACCCTGAGCACGAGCCATGACAGCACCACCGGGCATTGACATTGACCGCTCGAAAGGCAACATTCCAGGCTCGTAAAGCCCGTGTTGAAGTCTATCTTGTACAGAAAGATTCTCTGAAGGTGGTATTTGTTGGGAATAGAAGTCCAACGGGCCGAATCCAGTAGAGATAGGTCTATGAGCGCCGGCAGGATTTCTATGAAATTGACTAGCTTCATCGAGTCCCCACCCGGGGTTGATTTGCCTTTCTTCCATTTCCAAACGCTGCCTTAGCCCCAAAGGCAACTGTCTCCCATGAAGCTGATCTTGCTGTATAATCTGTTGATCCATGGGATGAATCTGCCCATGCCTCCCACGCGATAAGAATTCCAACAGATCATTCTGGTGCCCTTGATGAGGCATTTGACCAAATTTTGCCTGAATTAGCTGCTCAATCGAAGGGTCGGAATGTCTCGATGGAAATTGGGGTCGTTGTTGCAAATCGTTTAGCATTTGCTGCTTCAGTAAAGCTTGTTCAAGAGCATCATTCGATCTGAGAGCATCGATATGCGATTGTCGCATTTGATTCTGCAGAAGCTGCTCTAGGAGAACCTGTCTGGCCTGAGACTGTTGTTGCTCTTTTAACAGCAATTGTTGTTGATGAAATTGCTCTTGTTGCTGTTGTTGAATTTGCAGCTGTCTTTGCTGTTGAAGCTGAAGGGCCATCAAGTGTTCCACATCTTGCCCAGATTGATTCATGTGTGCATTATGAGAGGGCATCATACCATGTGGCTGAAGATGCTGCTGCAATAGCTTCTCTGCTAAATCAAATTGGCTAAATTCTTGGTCCATTCTAGAAGAATGACGGGCATCCATTACTTCTTGATACAAATTGGAACCAGAAAGTGTGTTATTGCCATAAACATCGTTCCATGTCTCCGGAGCATGAGCTGGAGCAAAAGGGGCAAGCCTTCCAGATGCATTTGTAAGTTTCTCTTGGTCATTCCTCGAATATGTACTTTCGAGCTCAGACCACAATAAACTAAGAGGATGCAACTTGTTATCGTTCTGATTTGGCATGCCAGAATCTATCACTTCGTTAGCAAGATAAGACTGGTTGCTATTAGTTGTAGCAGATTCACCATATCCTCTAGACATCTTGCCTATAGCACTGCTACTACTTCCAGGTCTCCCAGGAAACACGATTTCTGTTTGAAGAGAAAAGAAGTGAAAATCATTAGAGGAAAATGCAATGAAATGGTTAAGAAACAAAAAGGTTAATTGTACAAATAAATCACAACCTTACACAAGTTTTTTCAATCACTACATACTTTTTAGAATTTGCAACTCGATACACTGACTTTCCAAATTTTAAAATTATATCATATAACTATTTTCCGGCAACTTATACAGACACGGCAGCTGGAAATTCGTTCAACATTTTGCAAATAAATTCACAACCTTTTGTTATTCTTTCAATTTAATCACAACCACAACCATTTTAAGTTTTTTGCAATTTCATACACTAATACATCAGCAGGACTTGCCGGAAAACAGTCGTGTTATGAAATTGCAACAGTTTGAAAGGTCGTGCATCGAATTGCAAATTTTGAAAACATTTTGTTGTTATAAAACGGGAAAAGGTCGTGATATATTTTGCAATTAATCAAAAACAAATTAATAGTGGAAACAATGAGGCAACCGTCATCTTGCACACCAAAATCATTGAAATCTTTTCCATGAGAGTATAAGTGTTGTGACAAATGACGATGATTTTCAGACACATTTGACTGACCTTGATGTGCAGGAATAGCATCAAAATCAGGAATGGATTCAGGAATAGGAACACCAGATTGCAATATTGTTTCAGATGTACCCTCCATCCATCGACTGCCTTGTCTAGATTAGAACCTACATCAGTTGCACTATCATACTCATGTCTAAATTTTAAATGAGGCATGACATCACCCAATTCCTGGAAAGGCAAATCATCGGGAGCATCTTCCAAACGGACAGGTAAATCAGTCCCAAAAAACCCTTGCTCAAACCAGGAAATGATGTCCACTCCAAGAAAAGGTCCCTGTATCTCCCCTTGCGGATCCTGATAGTACAAACTCAATTCTTCTGGAGGGATTCCTCTATTATCTAGCTGATATTCATTAACTCTGCTCCCAATCTTATGTAGCCGGGCATCCCAGTGCTGCTCTGATGTAGGCATAATGGAGTTCTGGTCTTGAGGAAGTTTATTATCAGCATCAAATGATAAGGGAGATTTGAGACTGTCGAACAGAGGGTGCTGGTTAACAGCAGAATCTGAAACCTTGAGCTGAAACTCATCAAACGGAGAATTATTGAGAGATTGTAAGCTGCCAATAACCAGGTCGTTTCCATTCATAGCCTCAGAAACTTCATATTTTCCTTCATGATCAGCAGCTCTCTCTATGGTAAGATTAAAAAATATTTTAGTGAGTTAAATATAGAAAAATATAACATATAAAATGCAGTCAAATTCCACAGTTCAACAAACCTGTTTTATATAAATTATTGTAGATAATGTCAACACCGGCTTGATGAATATCAACCGAACCTTTCTGGAAGACATCTGGCATCTCTTGGGTGGTATCAAAAGAGAGGGAAACCTGTCTCCCATTGGTGAATTCTAGGTCTCCCACATCTAGATATGAATACAAAGAAAGGTTAGTAATGAGCAGAAACCAGCGGAGAAGTGGAGGAACTTCCAGGAATAGAGTAAATGTATTTCTCTCTTCAAAGTTATGGTTAAATAAAAATACCTGAAACATTATCAGCCGATTTTCCCTTCTTAAATGGACTGTACGAGGCTCCACTACTTGTTATTTTCCCTTTCCATACATCGTTCAGCATGGCCTGTAAAAAAAGAGGAGTTTGTCAAATTTCTATTGGCATTTAAGAGCAACAAACATTCATGTATGGTGTTGATCTTTATAAAGGAATATTGTCAACTGGTAAGCCTCACCTCCTGCTCAGCATCTGGAGCAACAAAAGCTAAAGGTTCGACAGCATCCAATTGAGTTATTGGGGGCACTTCCTCCAAATTATCAGGTACAAGTTCAAGGGATGACTCCAGCTTTTGCTTACGGTATATGTCAAGAAGTCTCCCCCTTGGGTACACAAATGTTTCAACCGAAAGGTTTGAATTTCCACTCATGTCATATTGCGCAGCACCAATTGGAGTGCCAGATGGAGGTCTCCCAATGGATGAACCTGATCTACCACGTCCTACAGAAAAGCCCACATTTGACCCCTCAGCTCGACCCCTTTCAATTCCAAATCCAGGTGCAGCACGGTTACCAGATCCAGTAGGATTTCCCTCCAACCTGTGTCGAGGCCTCCATTTATCACGAGAATCGGAATCACGTTCAGGAACGGGTCGGCTATTCGAAACAAACGGTTGACTTCCAACCTGAGACTCTTCCTTCTCCCCATCTGCCCTTTTCTGATCCTTTTCTTTGTCATCAGGACCCCACCTTAAAGACCATTTGCTATCACGCCTTGTTTCATGTCCAGAATTGCGACCAGTAGCATCATGCCACCTGTCAGTAGCAGGCAAAGATCTATTGTCAGTAGTTTCTCTGCCTGGAGGATTGTCCGCCCGTCTATCCACCTTCCTGCGATCCCTTCGACCAAGCAATCCAGTTTCCCGTTCTTCTTCACGCCAGCGGCACCCATTATCAGGTTCTGGAACAGACCTCCTCCAATCCTTTTTGTCCTCGGGTGCATCAGGGCGCCAAACCTCCTTCTGGTTCAAATCAGCAGAACTACCAAGAGAGAGAGAACTCGGGCCACGGTTTTCCTGCTTAACAGAAAGAGGTCATCTATGATGATTATGGACACATCAGATTTTCTTTAAGATGGTTAAAGGAGAAAAAAAAAAGACAACAAAGGCCAGACAACAACTGGCACACACAAACTGGAATTTCTATTCATTATGCAACATGGACATAAACGGGGTAAGTTTTGGCAAGATAAATCAGATAATATTTGACCTGTCATGAGATCTAATTGTCCTGAACATAGAAGATAGGCTAAACAAGATCCTCTGGGTAGCCCTTTCGTTACTCAAGATTAAAACAAGAAGATTTAGCACAGCAATTCTAGCAAAGTATAGGCTATAACTTGACCAAGTAATCAACTTTACAGGCTTCACAGTGTCATATTGCTTAGTTCCAATGTATTAAGGATTATAGTGAAATGTGCAAGAATTTTTTACAATGCCTACAAGTATAAAGAAATTTCGATCAGAATAGGCACACAAATAAGATCTGAGCATAAAAAGAATCGGACAAGGCCCTAAGAAAAGGAGAAGATAAAATTATTCAATAAGCAGAAGAAAAAAGTTCAAGAAGATTTGCATAATAACTTTAATCAATGCTATACAACAACGCTGAGGTATTCATGCAGTGCTACATACTCCAATCTTTTAATAGAATATTTGTACTGCAAATAATACAAGATATTGTACATCATGCGCTAGATCAAAATTAACAATGGCAGATTCCAACGCAGAGCAAAAAGTTTAGTTATTTCAAACTTCACACACAAATAAAGGTTTCAAGAATGTAATAATTATGAATAATCCAATTAAAGCCTCAAATCAAGTTCATCATCATGTTAATCTCAGAGAGAGTGAAAAAAAGCTACAGGGCACCTGTACATTTACCAATTTAGGTTCATTTGGCTTAGCATACAGCCACTGCGGAGACAGTGGGATACTCTCCGACATTGCTTGGTCTGCATAAAAGATAACACAAAGAGTCAGAGGAAGCCAAAAATGCAAAAAAGATAGTAAGTGCAGCAAAATACTCCATTCCAACAATAAGCTTGTAAGAAAAACACTAGGTACCCTTGGATTCGTCCAGATATCCTGCCAAACCCTTGTCCTCATCATTTCCAATGGAAGCTTCATTGCAAAAAACACCAGAAAATATCATAAAGGGAAATATTAATCACAAATACATGAACAAAGCTGGAAAACTCAAACAGATGCATCAACTGACGGAATCAGAACAAATCCGCTTCATAGATGAAAGGAAATAAGACGATGGAAGTTCAAATTATAGTTCAAGAACCATTTATAAACAAAACTTTTATCGTTCACAGGATTACCTAGATTAAAGAACAAAAGACTACAGGAAGAAAGAAAAAAAACCTAAATTAGTAGATTTCCCCGTTCCCAAGTACAATTATTCTTCAGAATTCACGCAACGAATAAGTACTAAATCAGAAGTAAGGAGCCCTGATTTGAAACCCTAGGACCTAAATTAAAAGTTGCATTGCCGATACAGATCTATAAATCAAAGTACAGTATTCAGCATAAGATAGCCAAATCCAAGCAGCTGAAGTAAATCAAACGACGCGAATAATCCATACGAAATCAGAAACATCAATTTACCTTTCGGAATCCACGACTGATCGGAGGGCTTCGAAGCCAAGAGATCCTCCGGAAGATCTAGCTTGCTTTCCGTCATTTCCACAAATTGATATTTCACAAAATTTCAGGGGAACAGTCACAGACCTCAACGAAGAATCACACGAACAAAACACACAAAATAAGTGAGAGTGAGATTGAGAGAGAGAAGTGAATCGATTACTAGCTACAGAAACAATTCAGGGTGAAACAGATTCCAAAACAAATTGGCAGATGTATACATAGGTATATGTATAGGCAGAGCGAGAGTTAGGGTTTGTGTGAGCAATTGGAAAATGAGAGAGAGGAGATGTGCAGAAGGGAGGAGAAAAACAGAGGGTGAGGGTTTGGGTGGTCAGAACAGCCAAATCAAATAATCGGGAATTACTATTTTGATTTTCCGCAAGTCTTTAAGAATTATAAAACGACCCCGGATGATATTTTTCTTCCAAGAAAACCCCTTGACCCTCGTCCCTGTGAAGTCAAATTTGGAGTTTTTTTTCAAAATTGGCAAAATATTGGGCAGGGGTACCGACGGTACAAGTATGTGATTACTCCGAACTAATTTATGTAGATAAATTTTATATATATCTGTATATATATTAAATTAAATGGATCTACATATATATGTTTATCTATACTAGTAATATTTTTATAATCGACCCGGCGATCAAACCGGATTGAGTACCAATTGGCGGTTCAACCGATTGAACTGATCGGATCGGCGGTCCAACCGTTAAAATGATCTTATCAAATATTTTTTTTAAATGTCCTATATTGCATTAAAAATAAAATAAATGTGCACCTATAAAATTTAAAATTATATATTACTATAAGTTTCATTTTGAAATAAACACAATAGAATTAGGCTAGGTCTTGTCTTGTACTTCTTGTAACCGCATTCATAGTTTTTTAAAGCGTCAACTTTGTTATGTTAAAAAGTCATGACTTATTTACACGTAAAAGTGCAATTGTTAATATAAAAACATAACAGTTGCGTCTTACATTTGAAATAATTCTTGGCGTTTATTTTATATAGTAATATTATATTCTGAAACAAATAATACAGTAATATCTAGTACCTAGTATATAAAAAACACATACATAAAAAACACGGATCAAAAATCTCGAAATATAATCCAACTAGTTTGAAGCCCCGTGTATTAACCGGTATGAAAAAAAATTCTTTTAATTTAAATATTTTAAAAATATAAGTTTTATTAATTTAGTTCAACTCTAGTCATATTTTTTAAATTTTTAATATTTTTTTATAAATGCAATGTGCAAGTTTTATGATTTGATCCATCTAATAATCATAAATCATAATAATTTTTAAAAAAGGATATTATAATGATCATATCATTGATACATGTGAGTTGTTGCAATTCTATATAAATCTAATATTATGAATCACATTATATAATTGTTTTTTAAATGTAATATTAAAATTAAAATCTATATTTTGAGGATGTATATATATGTTGGATGTGCAAGAAAGTTGCTAACTTATTCTCTATATATAGACATAGTGTATTAATAATTTATATAGCATCATTATGAAGATGTCAATTAGTTCTTAATTGTGGAAATTTTTTTTATCAATTGATATAGTATATTGAATTTTATAAATTTATATGCTACAGACTTACTTCAACCGTACACCAATTTAAATTGAGATTTTAAATTATATAAAATTTTGGTGTAATGTATAAGCCTTATATTTCAACCATAATTATTTTCAATATATATATATACATATATATATATATATATATATATATTACAAACAATATATAAAAAATATTATAATTTGTTCAAATATATATTAGCTCATATTTAAATTCTCATCATATGACTAAATATCTCCTATATCAACCCCATTTAAGTGTGAAGAACAAATTAATTATTAGTATAAATTTATATTATTAGAAAATATTATATATATATATATTACAGACTTATTTCAATACCAATTCAAAATGGGGATTTTAAATTACATAAATATTTGTGTAATGTATAAAACTTATATATAAACACTAACTATAGTTATTAAAGATTTTACATTAATATCATTTTATTAAAGATTTTACATTAATATCATTTTACTTACAGTTATAATTCTATTTCGATTGGTGTAACTTTGATAGAAATACTTTTTCGTTGATTCATTTGAATTAAATTAAATCTCAAGTATAACTTCATACACAAATTCTTTGTGTAATTAGTACTCCATATTCAAAAATACCTTCTTGCTGGTCATGGATCAAACCGGGTACAGTTGTGTATACCAAAATATCAAGATTAATGAGTTTGAGTGTGGTTTAGCATTTGGTAATACAAACAAGTAATTATAAGTGTTGAATAGCAATAAATGTCTATGATTGAGTTATGATATGAGTGTTCTTCAATAAACGTGAGATAACAATTCAAGAGAGGTTTGGTGAGTATTAATTTCTTGTGTTATTAGGTCTTAAATGCCCTCTATTTATAATATAATTTGGGAGAGTGGATCTCACTCTCCTAGCTAACTATACAATTGGCATTATATGCATGCAAAGTCATAACTAGGCTACACGTCGATCCAGGTCGATCTACCTTCCCTTGTTCAATTACTGACTTTCCTTGCAGATCCCTGATTTTGCGTCGGAAACCTGCGCAATTTACCAAAAGTAGGTTGCTAAATCTATTTCATCTCCGATATTCTCTAATTTCGACATGGTTAAGGAAGATTTCTTGAGTTGGAGCTCTGACACACGTCACATCATAGTTAATGCCTTCTACCTCGCTTGACCCAGTTGGTCGACTTCGTCATCCCCGGATCGGGGAGCTGTCGAGGTCAACGAATAACCAATGTGGTTTAAGGTATTGATTTCCTCTAAGTCCTTCAGGTAGGAAAAGATGTGAGATAAGGAGGTGGGTTCCACCTCGTATTTTAACACACGTAACAATTACCCCTAGGTCGCATATCTTCCGCTTATCGAAGTATGGGAGTTATTTTTCTATTGTTCTTGAAAATTATGGTGAGGTCGGGTAGCTTACTTAGTACGCTCGACATCTTTCTCGATTCGCGATGAATATGGCGGTTGTTCGCCCCAACTGTCAAGCCTAGGCAATGATGACGCGTGATCCTCACTCGCCTGAAACGAAACGACGCGGCAATTAAACACGCCCAAACCGAGGTCACACACTCTTCGTCGTAGTCTGGAGAGTGTAGAGTGCGATTATTTTTCGGCGATTAATTAGTGCAGTTTCCAATGGAAATAGGTTAACGACTTCTCTTCACTATTCTTCTTCCCCTGTCTCTATTGGTATGGCATTGGGGAGTCATAGTGAGCCCGAAAGTCATAGGGATTCTACGTCGCGGCCCTGGGAAAGAGGTTTGTGTGGAGATTTCGTCAGATTCGCCGCCGGCCAAGGTGGGGCGGCGATTTCTTCTCGAAGGGGACGATCGTGGGTTGTGGCTGAGATGCTCGTATCCGTCGTCGATAGGTGAACGGTTGACGATGAGAATGAAACGTCAACTAGCATTTCGAACTCGTTTGGTAAGAGTAAATTATGCATATTTTTAATAGATAAAAGTGTAATTTATTGGATTCATTTGTATTAAGATGGCATGATTAATTACTTATGTGTGTTTTAATGATATTATTCCGCACTTGATCGATTCTTGTATTTTTTAGTGTATTTAGGTATTTTTTGTTGAATTATTATTTTTGAGTAAGAAGCCCACACTGGATAACTTAGTATTTTTATTCCAATTTCAGGGATTTCTGAACTCGTATTTTAATGCTTGTTATTTGATTTGTGATGTTTATAATATTTATCTTGGGATTGTTTATTTCATCTAATTTAACTTTCAACATACTTGAGTATATAATTTAGATTGACCACCTAGGTTAGATTATACTTGTATGTCTACTAGTTCATAAATTTGTAATCCGTAATTGTTACAGATTTATGACAATTGGTAGCAACTAGTAATTATACTAGGGTGATTTAAATCGGGGATCTTTCGAATCGAGCTTGCGTATTCGGGAATTTGTTTGTCCTTTATCCTAGTGTTTAATGCTTTTGGTTGAATTAAATTTAGATCGTATCTAGACTGTTCAGTTAAAAAGAATCATTGGAGAGCTTGTTTCAATTGAGTATAATTAAGAGATACTAACTGGTAGCCAGAGCTTGTTGACTACTGAGGAACATTAATCCTAAAGTTAAATAGAGTAAACGTCGCTGTCAGTTAACATCATTAAAGTCGAGGGATGAATGAACTGTGAATTGAAATGTTTTTTATTATTGATTTTCTTTATTTAATTAAGTGTTGGTTTCTTAGTAATTTACTTGTTTTTAATAGTAGTTATAAAATTCCTTTTAAAACCCCCCCTTTTTGTGTTACGTGTTTGCCTTCATAAATTCATACAATTAACATAATAATTATTCTATGTTCTATGTGGATCGACCCCTTACTTGCAACTACTATGAGTTAGTAGGGTAGAATAGGGTATTTATTTTTATCGCACCTCGACAAATATGGTCAAATTTTAAGCGCCCGTTCTTGAGGGTGAACAAAAATGCATATGTGCACAAAAAAAAAAGCATTGTTCATATGAGGGTGCATTGTTCACAAACAAAATGCATTGTTCATATAAAATGCACATGTGCCCAAATAATGCATTGTTCACAAATATGCATTGTTCCAGATAAAATTGCATCTTTTCGATGCTATAAACTGTTGGGGAATTAATTACCCGAATCTATTCGGGATGAATATTTAAATACAAATTTAATTCTAACAATTATTACTAGCATGAATTAATCCTATATTAATTCAAATAATAATCCAACAACAAATCATGCATATAAACAAGCCACATAAATCCTACGCATGCGGAATTGCTAGGAGTTTACGTGAACTAACCTCTTGAAGAGATAACCGTTGAGAAGATCGATACCCCGTTCACACGAACAATCCCAAAGAGTCTTCTCAAAGCATTCTCACGTCCTTGTTCAACAATCCGGTGGAAGGATGTTCGCGAACAATTAACAAAAGGAAAAATAAAATTATGTAGCACCGCCTTTGTGGATTTCTAATTTTTCCAACACATGGAATTGTCTTAGGGATGAAAAATCCATCCCCTATGTATAACATAGGGTGGTGGTCGAAATTTTGGTGAGGAATAAGATGAGAAAATCTTTTTCTTGATCTCCAAGAAATCTTGAATATATCTCATATATTCTATTCTCCATAATTAAAGTATTCCACAAAAATCCCACCTCCTCTTATTATGGAATTTTCGAAAAAATAAGGACTAAGGAATCCAAGATTTGGATCTTCTTGAATTTATGAGATATACTTGTATTCCAAGAATACATATCTTGCATAATATATTTTCAAGAAAATCTTTCCTTCCTTATTTATTCAAAATTTTCGAAAAACACCAATAAATAACCAAGTGGAAGATTTCTTGAATTTAATGAGATAATCTTGTATTCCAAGAATACTTATCCTCATTCCATAACAAAATTCAAGGAAAATCTTTCTCCCTCTTTTATTTATTAATTTCGAAAATTATAGGAAAAAAAAGGCAACAATAATTTATTTTATTTTAAACACATTTTTCAGTTATTGGACTTTATCTTTGGGCTACTTGAGGGGCCTTTAGGAGAATTTAGATTGGACCTTCTAATGGACTTTGAATTATCAATATTGAATCACAATATTATTCAAGCCTATAAATATTAATTAATCTCATTACATAATTAATATTGCATTATCCATCTTAACCCATATTACTATTAATATGACTCCCGGTTATTACTTCCCGTGTTTAAGATTATCCAGTCCACTAATTAATTTAAGCCACTGAATAGCTTCATATTAATCAATATATTTTTCCTTGGAGTAAGGTCAGCTCAACATTATTATCCATATCGGAAACAAATTCCACTTGCAAGATTTGGTATGATAAAACTTCTGAGCCCACCAAGGGGACAAATCAAGCAAGACGTACTTGCACACGATTCTTCATATTAAATCTTAGCAATCGTCATGTAACTAATAATATTGCCCAAGATTTAAAGTATTAAATCACATTGATTCTCTTACCATCATAAGTCAAAGTAATAGTTATTAATTCCACACGATCCTATTTAAGGGACGGGTATTAAGAAATTACGAACCACTGAGGTCTAATTCTTTTATATTCAGCACTGAAGAATTTATCCTCCTGTAGGTCCTATTCAGCGCATCATAATGCATTAGTGCAATCTCTTGGTTAAGACAAGTCAATCTGAGCCTTACACTTCAACCTTTCACGATGGATTGTTCATTTCCATCTGGGTTGTGAATTATGTACTTTTGGTTACAAGGGACTGATAATTTAATCTTCTGTGATCTGGTATCACTAAATTAACTACAATGTAACACATACTATTTATTGAACAGTTATGCAGTAAATATATGTAACTTTCAATTATATTTAAAGCAACAGTGATAAATAATTTATTTAGGCAAATAAGACAAAAATTCAGTTTGGTGCAACCTTTTAAATTTTCTCCAATTTAAAAAATGTGCTGAATATTTTCAAAAATAACCCAAAAAAATGTCCTAAGAGCATCCACAATGGTCCATCCAAATGGTGTTTAAACATTGGATGAATGCAAGTTGATTTTTATAACCATTGTGGATGATCTTTAAATTGGAGAGATAGTGTAATCCATCCAAATAGATGGAGAGAGACAATAATTCTTTCAAAAAAATGGGTAGAAATGAGGTGATGGTGGGACCCATAAAAAGTGTATGGATGGATGAATGATTAATGACCATTGTAAGAATGTGTTTAACAATTGAATTTTTAAAAATTAGTGATATGAAGATGATGTGGATGCTCTAACAACAAATCTTGAAATTCCAAATTAGTCTTTTCAATTAAGAGACCGAAAAACTCAAACCAAACTTAAAAAAATCAAATCGATGGATCGACTGTCGCCTAGTCTGTTAGTGTTAGTGTCCAAGAGACAATCCATTGTAAGGACATAATACTCAGATAATATTCAGTATTGATTTAATATTATTGTTTATTTAATATTAAATATATGGCATTGCACTTATTAGAATATTACGTTTGATTGTTTGCATTTATTCTTATCTGTGTTCCCTTGAGTCACTGTTGTCATTGAGTGTGTGAGAACTCAGATGACTTAAGCATGGTTCTCAAATAACCCCGATCAAGGATCATCAAGAATGGGATATTGATGATGCAATGGAGATTGGTGTGCGATCTGCATCATACTCTTAGAGAGTATAGTAAGATCTCACTTACTACGAGATACTAGGTAACTCATGATGGATGCACAAATACCTTAGAGGGTATTGGTATACCCATCCGAGAAACCGTTTGATGTAGTTCCACTATATGTGTCTAAGGGTGTCTTGGTTAGTGGGAGCGATGCGATACTCCTTTGACTTGAGGTCAATACTCACGACATGTGTGGAGTGATGAACTTTGACCATGATCGACGCTTGCACCCTTCCATGGGTAGATATGGCTTGGATTGGGTTCATCACGAAGTGCATGTGCGTGGTAGTTGAGCCAAGAAAATGATTCATTCCTCAAAGTGGATTTAGAGAGAATACTCATCTTCTCATCCTAATTGGATCAAAGTCATTGGTCAATGCACGTCAACTTGGACTTGTTGGGGAATTAATTGCAAGGATCTATTCGGGATGAATATTTAAATACAAATTTAATTCTAACAATTATTACTAGCATGAATTAATCCTATATTAATTCAAATAATAATTCAACAACAAATCATGCATATAAACAATTCACATAAATCCTGCGCATGCGGAATTGCTACGGGTTTACGTGAACTAACCTCTCGGAGTGACAACCTTGAGAAGATGGATCCCGTTCACACGAACACACCAAAAGACCTTCTCAAGTATTCCCTTATCCTTGTTCAACAATCCGGTGGTAGGAAGTCGCGAACAATTTAACAAAAGGAAAATTAAAATTATGTTGCACCACCTTTGTGGATTTCTAATTTTTCCAACACATGGAATTGCATTGGGGATGAAAAATTCATCCCCTATTTATAGATGAGGTGGTGGTCGAATTTTTTGGGCAAAAATAATATGGGAAAATCTTTTTCTTGATTTCCAAGAAATCTTGAATATATCTCATATATTATTTTCTCCATAATTAAGATATTCCACAAAAATCCCACCTCCTCTTGTTATGGTATTTTCGAAAAAATAAAGAGTAAGGAAAACAATTTGGATCTTCTTGAATTTGTGAGATATTCTTGTATTCCAAAAATACATATCTTCCATAATACCTTTTCAAGAAAATCAAGAAATTTTTTCCTTCCTTTATTTATTCAATATTTTCGAAAAACACAAATAAATAACCAAGTGGGAGATTTCTTGAATTTAATGAGATAATCTTGTATTCCAAGAATACTCATCTTCATTCCATAACAAAATTCAAAGAAAATCTTTCTCCCTCTTTTATTTATTATTTTCGAAAAATATAGAAAAATTAGGCAACAATAATTTATTTTATTTTTAAACACATTTTTCAGTTATTGGACTTTATGTTTGGGCTACTTGAGGGGCCTTTAAGAGAATTAAGATTGGATCTTCCAATGGATCTTGAATTTCCAATATTGAGCCACAATATTATTCAAGCCCATAAATATTAATTAATCCCACTACATAATTAATATTGCACTATCCATCTTAACCCATATTACTGTTAATATGGCTCCCGGTTATTATTTCCCGTGTTTAAGATTACCTAGCCCATTAATTAATTCAAGCCACTGAAATAGCTTTCCATTAATTAATATCTTTTGTCCTTGGTCAAGGAACGGTTCAACATTATTATCCATACCGGAAACTAATTCCACTTGCAAGATTTGGTATGATAAATCTTATGAACCTCCCAAGGGGACAAATCAAACAAGCGTACTTGCACACGATTCTTCGTATTAAATCTTAGCAATCGCATGTGACCAATAATATTGCCCAAGATATAAAGTATTGAATCTAATTGATTCTCTTCCCGTCATAAGTCAAAGCAATAACTACTAACTACACACGATCCTATTTAAGGTAAGAAATAAAGAACCACTGAGGTCTAATTCTTCCTAATTCAGTGCTGAAGAATTTATCCTCATGCAGGTCCCATTCAGTGCATCAGTCATGCACTAGTGTAATCTCTTAGTCAAGACAAGCCAATCTGAGCCTTACACTTTAACCTTTCACAATGGATTGTTCATTTCCATCTAGGTCGTGAACAACGTACTTTTAGTTACAAGGGACTGTTAATTTAATCTTATGTGATCTGGTATCACTAAATTAACTACAATGTAATATGTACTATTTATTGAACAATTATGCAGTAAATATATGTAACATTCAATGATATTTAAAGCATCAGAGATAAATAATTTATTTCAGTAAATAAGAGAGAAATTCAGTTTGGTTACACAAAGTAAAAGCATACTTTCCAGTATAACTCCAACAGGACTTTGTGGCCAAGTGTGACATAAGTGATCAATTAGTGATTGGAGATAAAGTGATTAAGTTATTTGAATAGACACTGCATCATGTTCAAGACTAATCGAGTATTCGCGAATGAAAGGAGGAAATAGTAATAGCCCATGTTTCAGTTACAGGTAGTTGCATGTTTCTCGCAACGTACCTCATATATTGAGAATGTCTGATTTATTGTCTAGGGTTCAATTAAGACCATTAGTTTGACTAATCGCTCGATATATGAGGGCCTATGGGTCACACAACAAGTAGTTCTCTTTTACGGATTATAGTTGGTTGATTAAATGTTAAATTAGATTTAATATTTAATTTATGGAGAAGTAATTAATAATAGATTAATTTGAAATTAATTATTATTAATGTTTAATTAAATTAGATTTAATTAAACAAGAATTCCCAATAATAATATTTGGAATATTATTGTAGGATTTAATATATATGAAAACAAATCGTAGAGATTTGTCATATATGAAATTTAAATTCGTAGAAATTTATATTTAGGGAATTAAATTAAAGAGGTTTAATTTAATTAATTAGAAGGGATTTTAATTCCCAATAGGCCAGCTTAGGTTTTAAGCTGGGCCTCCCTATATATATTAGCTCTTGGGATTTCACAAATAGTTTCACATATCTAGAGTTTGGATTTTCCTAGCTGATTCAACTTGGGATTCAACACTGGCAAATTCGTGCAGATCCGTTCTTGGGGATTACGTGGATACCATAGTTGAGGAATCTGCTCTACAACTGTTGTAAGATTTCTCGTTATGATTATTGTAATCCTTATGTGCAATTAACTGTTCGTTGTTGGTGAACTGTTCTATTCTGCTACACATGTATTACGTGTTTACGTGCCTCTATTTTCCAACAGTGGTATCAGAGCTTCAGGCTCTTAATTCTTAATTGCATAAAATTGGTTTTAAAATTATTATTTTTTATTTTGAGATCGGGTGCGGCTGCCTTTTGTTTGACAAAACCGCACCCTTTTAATCGTTTTGTCTCTTGGCTCGCCTTCTCCAATGAAAACCTAGGGGTTTCTGGTTTTGTTTCGCCGCCTTGGTCCCTTCCGTCTCGCCGGTGTTCATTGGTATCTGCGACGCCGCTCGAGTCGGCGGCTCTATGCCGCAACTCGCTGTGCTTGTGCAAAGCCGCGGCACCACGGTCGACGACGAATTAGATTCGCCTCGCTATCCCTCGCCTCGCAAATCGGCGTGACTCGCTCGCACCCGTTCCCGTCGCCTCACCTGGTTCTTCGTTCGATTTGCTTGACCACCGTCTCGATTCCTCGGAAATCGCGACCGTGCACTCACAGATCGGTTCGAACGATGGAGGTGCACCGCTCTGCCGTCAGGTTTTGATTCGAGTTGGCCCGTTTCGAAATCGGGGTGAGTCGTGTGGGCGTGCCACCGGTTCGACTCTGTTCGCCGCACCTTCCCTGTTTTGAATGGGTCGCGGCTCTGCGAGCGCCCCTTTGGTTTTTCGGTGATGGTGGCGAGTCACCCGCACGCGCCTAGCGGCGGCGGCGACTCGCCGTGCCCGATGTGCGATGATGCTTTGTTTCGATTCTACCATTTTCCTTTCTATGCTTGTTGCTTTCGATTTTTGGGTGTTTTGATTCATGTTGGTTGATGCTAAATTGGTTGATTGGGTTTTTCGATTGGTTTGGAACTGATGAATTAAAATTCTGAACAAACCCTAATAATTGGAACAGTTTTGGGATTTTTTTTGAATAATTCTGATAAACTGATGAATTGTTGGATTTTGGTTTGGATGACCCAATCGGAAAAACGGTTTTGGAAACCGGGCGATGATGAGGGGAAGGACTGTGCCAAAATTGGATTTAGGACAGGTCATTTCGTGCAATTTTTGAAATTTGCACATGAGCCCTTGACAAATAAATAATTGATTTAAATCTAATTTAAAATTAATAAAATATTAATTTAAAATTAGATTTTGGTTGACCAATATAATTAATTGGATTAATTATCATTTTAATAATCTTAAAATCAAACCAAAATTGGATTTGAAATTTATTTTAAAAGGTTCATTAAAATCCCACTTGTTGACTTATTTATTTATTTAAATTCGTTAACGCACTTTACGTCCACATTATAATTGTTTGGTTAGGCGGCTTCCAATATTTGTCGGACCGTAATAATTGTTTGGGTAGACGGCACCCATATAAGTGTTAGTCCGTTAAATGTCATGTTTGGGTAGGCGGCGCCCAATAAGTGTTCAAACGTGATGTAGATTAACATGATTGGATCTCGATTAATCAATTAATACCCCGCCTTTAAAATGATCCTCACTAAAAATATGATTTTCATTAAATTGAACGATGTCTTCCATCAAAGTTAAAAGTAAACTGAACATTTCTTTCCAATGAGTATTTAAGGCTCAAGTCTTTTGCTCGGATCTACATCTAACGGGACTTTTATAGGGACACGTAGTGTCGCCGCTTGATGGTTGTAAATCAACTTGATTTTGTTTCACCAAATTTCAAGTAGGGAAACGAAAAGTCGAGGGCATCCGATTGAACTAGGTTCAATCAACTAGGAGTTGCTTGATTTTTGCAAGCGGGTTTGAGACCTACCGATTACGCTATCATCATAGTAATCATTTCAAAGAGATATTATGATAGTAGGAATGTGGATCCTAGTCCATTAAATTTATATTAGATATAAATTCGTATTCTTTCGATGAGGTCGTTGAATATGTGAAAATAATGGAGACAAAATAAATTTGAAAGGCCATGCTTATTTTGATTGCTGAATATTGATCATAGGAATTATGTGTTTTAATTACCATTTTATTTTATTTCTCTAGGATTCTTAAAATGAATAACTTATCACTGAGAAGCGTTTGGAAACGAACAAATTGGTTGGGCCAAATTTTATCGACTGGCAGCGCGTGCGTTTGGTGCTTAGGCAAGAAAAGATTGAGTAAGTGTTGGACACGCCAATCCCTGTTACCCCGAATGCTGGTACTGAAGAAGCCGAGGCGTTTGACGCCGAGGCTCAGAAGAAGCATCAAGATAATGCTTCCCAGGCTCAGTGTGTTATGCTACTCGGGATGACTCTCGAATTGCAAAGGCAACATGAGAAGATGCTTCCCTTCGAGATGATTAAGCATCTGAAGGATCTCTTTGATTCTGAATCTCGTTCCGAGATTTATGAAGTGATAAGAGATCTGTTTAGATGCTGACTATCTGAGGGAGGGAAGGTTTCTCCTCATGTATTGAAGATGATTGGACTAATCGAGAAACTTGGTCGATTGGGCATCGAGCTCAAGACCATTGTTGCTGTTTATGCCATTCTTCAATCACTTCCCGATTCATATTCGAGTTTCGTAGTAAACCTTAATATGAATAAGACGGAATCGACTATGCCCGAGCTGCATAACATGCTAAAGACCTTTGAGTCTTCCACTGCTAAGGAAAAACCTGTGCTCATGGTGAGTGCCTCTACTTCTTCTGCTCCGAAAGGAAAGAAGAAGCGAAGGGGGAAGGCAAAGAAAG
Source organism: Stenogyne calaminthoides (assembly GCA_037126765.1). NCBI lineage: Eukaryota > Viridiplantae > Streptophyta > Magnoliopsida > Lamiales > Lamiaceae > Stenogyne > Stenogyne calaminthoides. The sequence goes on along the minus strand of JBBCBC010000016.1, from coordinate 12,421,740 downwards.
GCTCCAAGCCAAACTTCCTTAAGCCCAAAGGTGGAATTCAAAAGAAAGAGAGGGTGGACAAGGATGTATGCCTCTACTGCAAGCAGAAGGGGCATTGGATGAAGGAATACAAGGTTCTAGCAGCTGAAAAGAAGGCACAAGGTGTCTCAGCCACTGGAACGTGTATGTTTGTTATTGAGATAAACATGTCCACAAATGATACTAACTGCTGGATATTAGATACAGGTTGTGGCTCACACATTTGTACAAAATGTGCAGGGTCTCAAGCATAGCAGGGCAGTTAGGCCGGGTGAAGTCGCCCTACACGTTGGGAATGGAGCAAGAGTTGCTGTTGAACGTGTTGGCGTTTATGTTTTAGACTTACCATTTGGTTTTAGACTTAAACTGAATAATTGTTATTTCGATCCTTCTATTACTCGCAACATTATTTATATTCCTATGTTAGACATTGAAGGGTTTTCCTTCCATTTCGCAAACAGTAATTGTTATTTTTCGCTTAATGGTGATGTTTATTAAAATTCTCCTTTATCGAATGGTTTATACTGTTGCATTGTGGACATAATATTCTTAATATACAAAACAAACGACTCAAACTTAGTAATCATGAAAACCTAACTTACTTGTGGCATTGTAGGCTTGGTCATGCAAATGAGAATAGGATTGCAAGGTTAAGGAAGTTAGACTACTTAACCCCATTCGACTTTGAGTCATATGGAAGTTGTGAATCCTGTCTTAAGGGCAAAATGACCAACAAACCATTTTCTGGGAAAGGGGTTCGTGCCAAAGAAGTTCTAGAGTTGATCCACTGTGATGTCTGTGGACCATTGCCCACTCTAGCTAGGGGTAACTTCGCCTACTTCATCACTTTTACTGATGATTTCTCAAGATATGGATACGTGTATCTCATGAAACACAAATCGAATCTTTTGAGAAATTCAAGGAGTTTAAAGCTGAAGTAGAGAAGCAACTTGGTAAGAGTATAAAGACTCTTCGATCGGATCGAGGAGGTGAATACCTTAGCCACGAGTTCATGGATTACTTGAAGTTACATGGAATCCAATCTCAATGGACTCCTCCCGGAACACCGCAGATGAACGGAGTATCCGAGAGGAGAAACCGAACCTTGTTAGACATGGTAGGGTCCATGATGAGCTTTCTTCTCTCCCTACATTCTTATGGGGATACACGTTACAAACCTCAATTTACATTCTGAATAGGATTCCATCCAAATCAGTTGAGCATACGCCATATGAACTATGGTGTGGCAAGAAGCCAACTTTTTCATATATCAAAACGTGGGGTTGCCCCGCGATTGTGAAAAAGATGATCATTGATAAGTTGGAATCCAAAGGTGAAAAGGGTTACCTTGTGGGATATCCTAAGGAAACGAGAGGATATTATTTCTATCTACCTGAGAAACAAACGATAATTGTTTCTAGGCAGGCCAGGTTCCTCGAAGAAGACTATGTCTTCAAGGACCAAGGACGTAAGATGATAGAACTTGAAGAAATTCAAGAACCACAAGATAATCAAAAGACTGATATCTTGTCAAAGAAATGTTGGGGAATTAATTATCCGGATCTATTCGGGATGAATATTTAAATACAAATTTAATTTTAACAATTATTACTAGCATGAATTAATCCTATATTAATTCAAATAATAATTCAACAACAAATCATGCATATAAACAGTTCACATAAATCCTAAGCATGCGGAATTGCTACGGGTTTACGTGAACTAACCTCTCGGAGTGACAACCGTTGAGAAGATGGATCCCGTTCACACAAACACACCAAAAAACCTTCTCAAGTATTCCCTTATCCTTGTTCAACAATCCGGTGGTAGGAACTCGCGAACAATTTAATAAAAGGAAAAATAAAATTATGTTGCACCACCTTTGTGGATTTCTAATTTTTCCAACACATGAAATTGCTTGGGGATGAAAAATTCATCCCCTATTTATAGATGAGGTGGTGGTCGAATTTTTGGGCAAAAATAATATGGGAAAATCTTTTTCTTGATTTCCAAGAAATCTTGAATATATCTCATATATTCTTTTCTCCATAATTAAAATATTCCACAAAAATCCCACCTCCTCTTGTTATGGTATTTTCGAAAAAATAAGGAGTAAGGAAAACAAGATTTGGATCTTCTTGAATTTTTGAGATATTCTTGTATTCCAAAAATACATATCTTCCATAATACCTTTTCAGGAAAATCAAGAAAATCTTCCCTTCCTTTATTTATTCAATATTTTCGAAAAACACTAATAAATAACCAAGTGGGAGATTTCTTGAATTTAATGAGATAATATTGTATTCCAAGAATACTTATCTTCATTCCATAACAAAATTCAAAGAAAATCTTTCTCCCTCTTTTATTTATTATTTTCGAACAAAACAATAATTTATTTTATTTTTAAACACCTTTTTCAGTTATTGGACTTTATGTTTAGGCTACTTGAGGGGCCTTTAGGAGAATTAAGATTGGACCTTCCAATGGATCTTGAATTTCCAATATTTAGCCACAATATTATTCAAGCCCATAAATATTAATTAATCCCACTACATAATTAATATTGCACTATCCATCTTAACCCATATTACTGTTAATATGGCTCCCGGTTATTATTTCCCGTGTTTAAGATTATCTAGCCCATTAATTAATTCAATCCACTGAAATAACTTTCCATTAATTAATATCTTTTGTCATTGGTCAAGGAACGGTTCAACATTATTATCCATACCGGAAACTAATTCCTCTTGCAAGATTTGGTATGATAAATCTTATGAACCTCCCAAGGGGGCAAATCAAAGAAGCATACTTGCACACTATTCTTCGTATTAAATCTTAGCAATCGCATGTGACCAATAATATTGCCCAAGATATAAAGTATTGAATCTCATTGATTCTCTACCCGTCATAAGTCAAAGCAATAATTACTAACCACACACGATCCTATTTAAGGGACGAAGATTAAGAAATAACGAACCACTGAGGTCTAATTCTTCCTAATTCAGTGCTGAAGAATTTATCCTCCTGTAGGTCCTATTCAGTGCATCAGTCTTGCACTAGTGTAATCTCTTGGTCAAGACAAGCCAATCTGAGCCTTACATTAACCTTTCACAATGGATTGTTCATTTCCATCTAGGTCGTGAACAGCGTACTTTTAGTTACAAGGGACTGTTAATTTATTCTTCTGTGATCTGATATCACTAAATTAACTACAATGTAACACATACTACTTATTGAACAATTATGCAGTAAATATATGTAACATTCAACGATATTTAAAGCATTAGTGATAAATAATTTATTTCAGTAAATAAGGCAGAAATTCAGTTTTGTTATACAAAGTAAAAGCATACTTTCCAGTATAACCCCAACAAGAAATGTGACAAGGAATCAGTGGGAGCATTCAACAGCTCACATGATGGAAGTTTATCACTTAGTGATCCTCTTTCAGCCAGTGGGAGCGTAATTGGAGTTGCATTGCCTTCGCAACAAACTCCAAGTGGGCTGAATGAGAACAACATAGTTCAAACTCCCGCCTAAGAGGCATCAGAAAGTGTTGCTCTTGAGGACTCTCCGGACATTGATGAAATCGATGCACCGCAAAATTTTCACGATCAGAATGTACAACCTGCACAAACACAGCTCCGTAAGTCTACTAGGATTCGTAATCTGCCCACTAGATATTATGGTTTCCTCGTAGAGGAACATGATGATGTGGAGATCCCGGACAAAGACGATCCCAGAACTTACACTGAGGAAACATTAGACGTTGACTCAGAGAAGTGACAAGAAGCCAAGAAATCCGAGATGGACTCGATGTACACCAATCAAGTTTGGGACTTGGTTGAGTTGCCAAAAGGGGTAAAACCCATAGGTTGCAAATGGGTCTACAAGCGTAAAACTGATGCAAACGGCAAGGTACGAACCTGCAAGGCTAGGTTAGTGGCAAAAGGTTATAGTCAACGTGAAGGCATTGACTATGATGAGACCTTCTCACCTGTTGCCAAGATCAAGTACATTCGAATTTTACTTGTTGTAGCAGCACATTTAGATTATGAGATTTGGCAGATGGATGTCAAAACAACCTTCCTCAATGGGAAAATTGATAAGGAGGTGTTTATGACTCAACCGGAAGGTTTTGTATCTAAGCCAAAGTCTAATCTTGTGTGCAAGCTCAAACGATCCATTTATGGACTAAAGCAAGCTTCTAGGAGTTGGAATATCCGATTTGATGAAGTTGTCAAATCGTTTGACTTCATCAGAAATTTGGAAGATCCATGCGTTTATCGTAAACGCAGTGGGAGAAATATTGTTTTCATAGTTGTGTATGTCGATGACATATTGATTATGGGAAACAACATTCCTCTTATGATGAAGGATCTTGGTGAGGCCTGCTACATCTTAGGGATCAAGATCCATAGGGATAGGTCCAAATGGATGTTGGGGCTGTCACAGTCAACCTACGTAGATAAGGTGTTAAAGCGATTTGCGATGGAGAACTCTAAGAGAGGTTCTCTACCGGCATGTCATGGGATAAAGTTGTCTAAGAAGGATTGTCCTTCTACGGAAGATGATATCCTACGCATGAAGGATATACCATATGCATCTGCAATTGGCTCCATCATGTACGCCATGACTTGCACAAGGCCAGATGTGGCCTTCGCTATTAGCACCACTGGTAGATACCAGCAGAATCCGAGTGAACCTCACTGAATTTCTGTCAAGAACATTCTTAAGTACCTTAGACGTACCAAAGATCACTTCTTGGTCTACGGAGGGCAGCCAAAACTAGTTGCAACTGGCTATGTTGATGCAAGTTTTCAATCCGACTGTGATGATTTCAAGTCACAGTCGGGCTACGTTTCCGTTCTCAATGGCGGGGCGGTTAGTTGGAATAGTTCCAAGCAAGATACTACCACAGACTCAACAACCGAAGCTGAGTACATTGCTGCGACAGAAGCTGCCAAAGAAGTTGTCTGGATAAAACAGTTCTTAAGTGAACTAGGGGTAGTTCCGTGCCAGTAGTCCAATAAAGTTGTATTGTGACAATACCGGTGCGGTTGCGCAAGCTAAGGAATCGAGATCCAATAACAGAAACAAGCATGTACCGAGGCGTTATCACTTAATACGAGAGATAATCGCTAGAGGAGAGATATAGTTAGAACGTGTCCCCATGGAGGATAACCTCGCTGATCCCTTCACCAAGGCATTGAGTGTTCATGTACACACTATACATTTTAATGGTCTAGGGGTTAGACATGTAGGTGATTGGCTCTAGTTCAAGTGGGAGATTGTTAGTGTTAGTGTCCTAGAGACAATCCATTGTAAGGACATAATACTCAGATAATATTCAGTATTGATTTAATATCATTGTTTATTTAATATTAAATATATGGCATTGCACTTATTAGAATATTACGTTTGATTGTTTGCATTTATTCTTATCTGTGTTCCCTTGAGTCGCTGCTGTCATTGAGTGTGTGAGAACTCAGATGACTTAAGCATGATTCTCAAATAGCCCCGATCAAGTATCATCAAGAATGGGATATTGATGATGCAATGGAGATTGGTGTGCGATCTGCATCATACTCTTAGAGAGTGTAGTAAGATCTCACTTACTACGAGATACTAGGTATCTCATGATTGATGCACAAATACCTTAGAGGGTATTGGTATACCCATCCGAGAAACCGTTTGATGTAGTTCCACTATATGTGTCTACGGGTGTCTCGGTTAGTGGGAGCGATGCGATACTCCTTTGACTTGAGGTCAATACGCACGACATGTGTGGAGTGGTGAACGTTGACCATGACCGACACTTGCACCCTTCCATGGGTAGATATGGCTTGGATTGGTTCATCACGAAGTGCATGTGCGTGATAGTTGAGCCAAGAAAAGGATTCATTCCTCAAAGTGGATTTAGAGAGAATACTCATCTTCTCATCCTAATTGGATCAAAGTCATTGGCCAATGCACGTCAACTTGGACTTTGTGGCCAAGTGTGACATAAGTGATCAATTAGTGATTGGAGATAAAGTGATTAATTTATTTGAATAGACACTGCATCATGTTCAAGACTAATCGAGTATTCACGAATGAAAGGAGGAAATCGTAATAGCCCATGTTTCAGTTACAGGTAGTTGCATGTTTCTCGCAACGTACCTCATATATTGAGAATGTCTAATTTATTGTCTAGGGTTCAATTAAGACCATTAGTTTGACTAATCGCTTGATATATGAGGGCCTATGGGTCACACAACAAGTAGTTCCCTTTTACGGATTATAGTTGGTTGATTAAATGTTAAATTAGATTTAATATTTAATTTATGGAGAAGTAATTAATAATAGATTAATTTGAAATTAATTATTATTAATGTTTAATTAAATTAGATTTAATTAAACAAGAATTCCCAATAATAATATTTGAAATATTATTGTAGGATTTAATATATATGGAAACAAATCGTAGAGATTTGTCATATATGAAATTTAAATCCGTAGAAATTTATATTTAGGAAATTAAATTAAAGAGGTTTAATTTAATTAATTAGAAGGGATTTTAATTTCCCAATAGGCCAACTTAGGTTTTAAGCTGGGTCTCCCTATATATATTAGCTCTTGGGATTTCACAAATAGTTTTACACTTCACAATTTCTCCATAAGATCTAGAGTTTGGATTTTCCTAGTTGATTCAACTTGGGATTCAACACTGGCAAATTCGTGCAGATCCGTTCTTGGGGATTACGTGGATACCATAGTTGAGGAATCTGCTCTACAACTGTTGTAAGATTTCTCGTTATGATTATTGTAATCCTTATGTGCAATTAACTGTTCGTTGTTGGTGAACTGTTCTATTCTCCTGCGCATGTATTATGTGTTTATGTGCCTCTATTTTCCAACATAGTCGCCCCTTGAAACCGATGATGTCTCCCTCTCGTCTTCTTCGATACCGGCGTTGGTCAGGCCCGTAAAACACCGCCACCTCTCCTTCGTCTTCTTCACTATCTTCTTCATTGTCTTTGTCGTCCGATTCTACCACCACCACCTCATTGTCATCTTTGAATGAGGGTGCGTGTGGAGTGGCCAGAATCTTTGAGTGGGGGTTTGAGGGTGGTTGAATTTGAGCGTGGGTGGTTTGGATGGGCGCAACCGACTTTCTTGAGTATAGAGAAAAAAAATATATCTGATAATTGATTTTAGGGGAGAGAGAAGAGAGAAAACAATATGATATAATGAGGAGAGAGAGACTAAAATTAATTGAATATTTGGCTCAACAATAGAGGTTATTTTGGGCATTTCACTGATAATTTTTTTATCTGATTGCAAGTAGGAATAATGTTTGTAGTTAATAATCAGACCACTATGAACTTTTGTAGTTTTAAGCAATTAACCCAATTTAATATTATTAATTATATAATATCTATTAGTATAAATAATAGTTTATGAATTAATAAAGAGTTGGTATGCTGTGAAACTTGTTCACCGTGAAACTGATTTTTTTTTTACAGACATACACTTTAGTAATATAAGTCACACCCTTTAGTAATATAAGTCACACACTTCAGTTATCACTACGACACTTTTTGCTATAATATAAGTCACACCCTTCACTTTTATGAGTAATACACTTTACAGTAAAAAGTCACATACTTTACAATAAAAAGTCACACACTTTAGTAATACTCTTTATGTCGAGTGTCATCTCTTCAAAATATGGTGGGTTGGGGCCGAGTTTCAATGAGAGAGGGACTAGAGTGAGGAGAGGGAGAAGGGAGGCGGGGTCAAGCTGGTGGAGGGAGTTGGTTGATTTTTATGGGGAGGAGGGAGCTGGTGGTATGAAAAGTGAAATAATGAGGGTGGTGGGAGATGGGAGGGACACTCTTTTTTGGAGGAGGAGTGGTTGCATAATGAATCCTTATGTTCTAAATTTAATAGACTTTTTAGAGTGAGTGAGCAAAAAAATGAGGTGGTGAGCAACATGGGGGTTGGGTGGAGGGAGAATGAATTGTCTTATTTTAACCAGTTGCAAGCTGTTATCCACAGGTTTCGTCCCACTTCGGACAAGCTTATCAGACGAGGTGTTTCCCAAGCTGTGGCGAATCCTGTTTGCAAGCTTTGTAACTTGGCAGAAGAAAGCATTCCACATCTCTTCTTTCAGTGTGAGTTTGCGAAGGAACTCTGGTCAAAGATTTGAAAGCGACGAGATACGAATGTATAACTCTTCTCTCCAAATCAAGCATCACCCAACACTATTTAAAGTTAAACATATAGTACCAGGATGTCTCTCTTGACACTTTCCTAACTCATCTACCCTGCACTTGTTTGAATTTCATGTTACATTACTTGATTTTCTACATAATTAACTACCGTTACTGGCCATTCGTGAGTTTTTTCTTTTTTTTGAAAAAAGTTTTATATGACAAAGCGCACCGTGTAGCTCTAGTACACTTTCAAAAAATGCAACTCGTTCACAGGAACATGCAATTTGTTTGTATTGAGAAATGCAAGTGCAAGTACAAATAACTTGCCCAATGATTTGCCAATGCCACATTTTGAAAACCTGGTAGGCGGACAATACAGAGAATTTGCCATTTTTTATGCACATCCAGATCCTTTTGTCCTTGGGGCCTCTTAAACTCAGTGGAATGCTCAAGATTGTCTTAACATCACCATGTATGAAGCAAGATTGGAGGCGATCCATCCTCCAAGAAGCGGTCTGCTCATCGATGAAATCAGAAACGAAAGTCCACTCCTCCTTCTGCCCATAAAGAACTCGGGCATTGTCAAAGAGTCCAGTCCGATCCATAGATCATCAAAAGCATGGATCAAAGTCGTACTCCCAACACGCCAAGCCACACCTTCGGAAATCAGATTTCTAGCATTGAGGATAATCATTAGTAAGGGTGTTCTCCTTCCACCCCTTCAAACGGCTTGTAGCCCTGTCAACAATAATCTGAAAAACCTGCTTAGATATTTGGAGTATTGGACCACTGACTTTGCCCCCAATTGTCTGCGCCATTCATCTCTTTTATCTTGGGGAATATGTCCACTAGCGAAAGACTTGTCAAGGTTTATCCTCTGCTCGAAAGCTTGCTCATATCTCAAGATCAGCCTGGTTTGCTTGAAAGAAAAAGATGTCATCGTCTGCGAAGAACAGGTGTGAAACAGATGGTGCCTGTCGAGCAATTTTTATGCCAGAAATCTCTCCACGCGACTCAGATAACCGGATCAGTGAAGAGAACGCTTCTGCACACATAAAAAACAAATATGGGTAGAGGGTATCTCCTGGGGGGTGGGAGTAAAGTATACAGACGGCTGTCGGTTGATTAGAATGAAGTATAAACAGACACACAACGCAAAATCAAAACCAAGTTTAACACACATTGCCCCAAGAAAATGCAATACCACCCCATCATATGCCTTACTCATGTCTTAAGAGCCCTTTCCCGCATTTTTTTTAAATACAGTTTCATCTTGAAGTCAATTGAAATGGTGATAGAGGGAGTGATTAGATTTATAAACCAGTCATACTTAATGATTAGATTTAGTAGAACAATCAGACAAGGACAAAAGCTCTGAAATTTATGAAACTTTTGTGAATCTAAAGGCTGAAAACCCTGCCTAATTTTACTTCATTGTTGGAGCATCTCTACCTTTTGTGCAATTCTTGGTTGGCATTCAATTTGATCCTCTATGAATATTGATTTGGTCATATATTTCCCATCCGTTGTTTTACTTCTCTAAATTAGCTTGATGCATATATATAAGAAATTCCTAGTTCACAATCAAAACTTTCACTTTCATTATTCCACTGTAAAAAAATTAGGATGATTACAACTAAAAGAACTATCAAGCTCCGTATACAATCGGGACTAAACAAAAACACACAAAAAAACATGTCAAATCAATTCTCCTTACATGTAGGAGAAGCCTTGGCCCTCTTCTTCTTCTTTCGCAACCTATCGCACACGAAAGCCTTCTCCAGCATCTCCACCCGATGCGTTAACGCATTCAACATCTTCGTCTGCATCTCGTTTCTCTCATTCATTTGAACAATTAGCTGAATCATCTTCTCACTCTCCTCCATTATCCTCTCCAACAGATCTCCATTTATCTTGTTATCATCCAATTCATTACCCTGCTTTTGTACCTTAACCTCACCATTATTACTATCCTTCACACCCTCTGCAACCAAATCATGATTTTCACCATTACATTCATTCATCCTCACCTCACAATCAACCCCAACATCAATAACATCCGCATCCCCATCATCACCTTCCATACTCTTACCACAATCTTCCAAATCCCCTGAATTCTCTGAATTTGAATTTGAAGTTTCGCTCTCCACAGTAACCCCAATTTCAGTCAATTCATCATCATTTTTGCAATTTGCAGCCACAATCGCATCAATTCTCTCCTGCAACGAAATCACCTTCCGAATCACAGCCTTCCTACAAGCCCTAACCCCCAAATCCAAACCACTAATGGAATCAAGCTTAAAAAGCAAAGACATCAAAGTTTCGTTGATTCTAAGCCTCTCCTTCTCATCCCTCCGTACTAATTCCACGACCTCGCTCTCCCATAACTTCTCCTCAATCTCATCCACCTGGACTCTGACATCCCTGACCTTCTTCAAACATTTCCGCACAAAAAATCCCCTAAAAACCTTCTGTATTTTCACGGCGGACACGGCCCGGTCCACTTGTTTGGACCCGACGAAGTGTACCGGAATCTGAACAACTTTCGGAGCCGAGTTCCTCCCCTGTGCGGGCTGAGCGGAGCGATACGATTCACGGATCGGCTGTGAGCGGTGGGCGGGCTGAGCGGATCGAAAGGATTCATGGATCGGGTTGACGCCGTAAGCGGGATAATACCAGCCGCGATTTGTGAAAAATGGATTCTCCATTTCCATACAAGTGTGGGAATATGTGATTAGCAGACAGATAATGTAGATATTTAGGTTATGATTTGTTTTCTGAATTTGATTTTGATTTTGATAAGATAAAAGGGAGAGGGGGAGTATTTATTAGGCGGTAGGAAGGAGAAGAACTTGAAAGCTCTAGAAAAATCGCGAGATACTGGGGTTATTTTTGGACATTTCTATTTCTGGATGCTTGTCGAATGTTCTGGAGCATTCGAGTGAAGCTAATGAATATTTTTACGTCCACGACTGCCTTCATTCCTTCCGTTCGATGTTTTAAATATTGATAAAAATTCATATGAGACGGTTTTATATATGAGATAGAAAATAACTTAGATAATTATTACTAACTAAAAAATTATACACATAACATATTTGTAGAAAATTTAAAATTTAAAATTAATACATTAAGGGTACATATAAGATAAAAGGGAAGAAAATATCAAAATAATATCTATTATAAAAATATTTTAAAAGATTAAAATAATATTTAATAAAAATGGTGGGAGTAAATGTCTCTTTAAATTCAACTTTTTATAAAATAATTAATTATACTTGTGTTTTAATATTTTTTAAGTATAGTTTAATTAAATAATATAATAAGCTTTTAAATCCCGATGGTAATTTGTAGCTTGTTTAGGCCAAAGGACGACGGTCCGATTCTTCTTCCCTTCAAATTATTTTTCCTTCAAAATGAAAACAAATCAAATATTATGGAATTTTATCAAACTGAGTAATTCTCTTTTAAAATATTGTACACTATCAATATGTGCAATGCATCATAAATTAGGTAATTTAATTAAATAACTCGCGAATCGGGCGGTGCGGGGCAGGGTGGGTTGGGATGGGCAGGGCGTGCGGGGACTGTGGCCTGTGCGCTTCAGGTTGGGCAAATTTTTAGGATGATTATATATTTATAAAAGGTTGATTATATATTTTTAGGTTGGGCGAATTTTTTAGGGTGATTATATATTTTTAGGTTGGGCGAATTTTTAGGATAATTATCAAATTTATGTTGTAGATTAATGGTTTGAGGTCCATTGTTAATGCATTTTTTTTTGACAGGACATTGTTAATGCATTTGGTCGCAAGTTTTTGTGTGATACTATATCTATGTATTACTATATGAAAAAAATATGATACTTATAAAAACAAAATGTATTACTATGTGAAATAAAAATTACATTATTATTTAAAAAAAAATACATTATCATTCTCCATGTGTTACTGAATGAATAAGTAAACGTTACTACATTGTTATACTGAAAAAAATTCACATCTTACGTAACACGCATTAAAAAATACCTTAACACATCAATATTCATAAGGTAATACATGGGTCACAACTCACAATTAACACATTGTTGTTCATATGGTAACACATGAGTATTCTTCACATAGTATTATGAAAGATATGTATACAATTAATGTACCATATTATTAAAAAAATATGTGTTACTACATAAACAAAAAAGTGTTACCTTGTGAAGAAAAATGTGTTACCAAATGAAAAAAAAACCAGTACAAGCGCGAATCTCTGTTTTAAAAAAATATTTTTACTAATTAGTAAATGTAATTAAGTGTTACTACCTTATAATAGAAAAAAAAAATATTTTTACTAATTTAATGGTGTAATCTGGTGGTTTGAGTCTTTTACTTTAAACAGTTGGTCGCATGTTAGAAGGAGAAGCAGATAAAAAACAGAGGGAAAAGCAGATGAAAATAGAGGGAGTGACATTTTACTCTTACAATAATACATACATGTACTTAAAGTAAAATATGTTTGCCCTTATTGTAACACATACCTCAAAGTGAATTATGTTGTTTTATCTTTTACGCGAATTTTATAGAAAAATCTTTTTGATCCGATTTGGCCCGCACAGGGTCCGCAAATTTTTTCCTCTTTGTTTATACGCTTCTCTTTCTAACCCATGGATCCATTCTTACGATAACACATACATGTATTCACAGTAACACATATTTATGCTTATAGTAGCATAGATCTCGGACCGAGTTTTGTTGTTTTGCCTTTACGCGAATTTTTAAGAAATATTTGTGTAACCCAGTTCGACTCGCACATGATCCACACATTTTTTGCTCTGCATTATGCACTTTTTATTTTGACCCGCAAGTCATATTTCACGGATCTTAGATCCGTAAAATATTTCATATAAAATTTTTCATATTTTTTTAGGTCAATAACTTAGGGGGGTTATGTTTTAAAGACAACAATTTTACGGATCTGGAATGTATCATTATGTTTTAAAATCTACAAATATATGGCAATATTTTTTATAAATTTACAAATGTAGGACAATTGAGCCCCAATAATCCAAATCAGATTGAAATTTTGCAAGATTGTCTAAATTTATAAAATTTTAAATTATAGTGTCCTATATTAACAAGTCCATAATTCTTTAAATGTAAGACAATCGTGCAACTTATGTGACATTTCAACTCGATTTGGGCTTGTTCGGGCTTGATTGTCCTACATTTGAGTAAAATTCACTTATGGTCCCACATGACATGGGGCCTCACGATTTTGGTCCCAACACTCACCACTTTGGTCTCGTAAAAATTTTCCCATGCAATTTTGGTCCTTCCGTAATGATCTCTGTTAACTTCAACTGCACTTTTGGTCCTATAGCTTTTAAAGTCAACATAGTCGCGTCTAAAATTATTTTTTCAATCAAAATAAATTAAAACTAACATTTTGACTCTTTTGGTTTATGGTAATATGGTACACATAATAATTTTTTTTCTTTATTTGTTTTTGTTTACATTATTTCACTTATTTTTTAAAAATATGTTGATTTTCTTATTTATACTATTTTTTTCTAAAAAAGGATTAATTTTTTCTACACATCTCTCATTCTTCCATATTCTTCTCGTTTTCTTCAATTTTCTCATCCTTGCAAATTTACAGGTCTTCCTTTTCTTTTTCCTTTCGATTTTCTAACACAATTTTTTAAATTCTTCTGACTTCTTCTCACATTGTTCTTTTAATCTATAAATGTAATTAAGTGTTACGGTAATTAAGTGTTACTATTTTTATAGTAACACAAACTCGTTGCGAATTTTCCTATTTTACTTTTGCGCTAATTTTTAGGAAATATCCGCTTGACTCAGTCCAAAAAAAATATTATTTCCCATGAAACCGATTGCACGAATTTTAAATCTCTACAATGGATGAGCAAATATTTTTGTTTTTACATATTATGTTAATTGTAGTAACTGTGTATGGTACTATATATTGCAAAAAAAGATATTATTTGAGTTAATCTTATTAAAAAAGTTTATGTGTAAAACATTTGAAATTTGATTCATACAAAAATGATAACAATTGGAAGACAAAAACTTATATACAATATTGCACACTTTGGATTTTGTGCAATTATAGTTCAAATTAATTAATTTTTTTTGAAAAATTGCGGGTCAGGCATGTTGCGGGGCGGGCCAGGCTTATTGGTGGCGGGTTTAAAAGGTTTTTTCTTCCTCGCGTCGCGTCGCAACAGACACAACTAGATTTCTTCTTTTTCCTCGTGTCGCAACAAACACGACCAGTACTTAGTTGGTTTTCACGGTGGCGCGTCTCTAGGTTTTTCCTTCTCTTCTCTTGTTCTTCTTTTTCTCTTTTTTTTTCCTTCCATTTTAGGTTCTTCCATATTCTTCTTGTTTTCTTCAATTTTCTCATCTTTGCAACTTTATAGGTCATTCCTTTATATTTTCTCTCGATTTTCTAAAGCAGATTATCAGATCCTTCTGCATTCTTCTCACTATCTTTTAAATCTGTAATTTTGGACTGAGGATATTTTTTCACGCTTGGATTGATTTTTGTTCATATGGTACTACATTTTTCATCATAGAGTAACACTCTTTGTTCATGTGGTAACACATTTTTCTTTAGTAATATGTAACACTGTATACATGCCTTCGTAATACTATGTGAATACTTCTGTGTCACCATATGAACAACAATATTGTGTTACCTTGTGACTCATGTGTTACCTTGTGAACATTAATGTGTTATGTCATATTTTAATACGTGTTACGTAAGATATAAATTTTTTTCAGTATAACAATGTAATAATATTTACTTATCCATCCAGTAACATATGGAGAATGATAATGTATTTTTTAAAATAAAATAAATTATAAGGTAATTTTTATTTCACGTAGTAATACATTTCGTTTCTATAAGTATCACACTTTTTTTCATGCAGTAACACACAAAAACTTGACAAAAATAAACAACATATAAAAATTATATGCTCAATAAGAATTGAACTTGCGACCAAATACATTAACAATAGACCTGAACCATTAGGCTACAACACAAATTTGATAAGAATATCCTTCTATAAATATATATCACGTCGTCAAACCCGCCAACCCCGCCCGACCGCGAGATTTTTGTCCTAAAAAATATTTTTCCATGTTTATGGTATTGTAAATTATATTGTATTTTGAGTTTATATAATTAAAAAAATTATAGGACATAAGACAGTATGTTTTAAATTTTATAAATATAGGACTATTGTTTTATAATTTATAAATATAGGACAATATGTTTTAAAAATTTTAAATGTAGGACAGTCGAGCCGGAATAAGCCCAAATCTCACATTGCATTTCAGCCTGATTTGATCTCGATTGTCCTACATTTAAAGATTTTAAACATATTATCCTATATTTACATATTAATCTTGACTAATCTTTTAATATCTAATATGAATGGTTTGTATTGTGATCTCTCTAGAAAAAACGTTGGTGTCTTGCAAATATGATAAGACTATGCTGGATTATAAAAATTGTTTGATTTTAATTTTAATAAACTCATTTAATGGGAAAATTGCACTTTTGGTCCCATAAGAATATTCTCATATCAAAATGGTCCCAATTTAAGCACTTTTGGTCCCAAACAAATATTCCATTAATTTTTAACAGATGTAAGTGCGTGTGTTCCCACCAAAATAGCGGAATTACTAATATTCTACAAAAAATACCAAAAATCCTCAGTCCCACCTTGAACTTTAGGAATCGCCACCTCCAATATCTAGCGAACTTTATAAAAATCTTATCCAAATCTTCCAAAATCAAAAGTGCACAAAAAACTTTAAACATATATAGGTGACTTTTGTATGGTGAGGTTGTTAGATGAACATGTTAGGGGTTTTTGTGATGTGCAATTAAAGGTTTGGGACCAAAAGTGCACAAAAAAGGACCACTTTGAAACAATGAGACCAAAAGTGCTTTGAAAATATTCTTATGGGACCAAAAATGCAATTTACCCCTCATTTAATTCAATTTTTGAATTTCAGTGAATGAACTTATGCACACTAGGAAATCAAATTTTGTGTTATTGGATAGGATTATTGAGCTATAGTTACTGCAGATGAGCTAAACCAATATGCTGACAGGTAAATTTTTGGATAACTTGCTTCATCTAATCACTAGATTTTGCATTAATGCTTCAAATGAAAAACATATACATTTGTGTTACCAATACATGTTCTTGAGTTAGGCATTCATCCCCGGATTTTAGTTAGTTTTGGTATAATATTATGGTATCAGTTGATCTGTTTTATAGTTTAATTTCTCAGCACGGTTTTCTCAATCACCAAAATAACTTAGCTTGATAAGTCAATATTATTGCAGGCTTGTCAATGGTTTTGGCTTGCTACATAGTAGTATTATATAGAGTAATTGATTCAATCACCAAAATAAATTAGCTTGATAAGCTTTTTGAGGTATATATGCAACATTTAACAACTCAATTCACGATGCAACTGGTTGGTACACAACTAACACTGTTAAATGTAAACAACTAATAGTGTTCAGAGAAATAGCTAATTCTTCATCGACTAATACCTTTTTATGAAAAACCACTAATACTATTTATAAATTCACTTGACAGAAGTTTTTGTCAGAAACAAGAAACATGTCAATTCTCTTTACATGCAGTACTGATCTTGGTCTTCTTCTTCCAACAACTCCACATTCAACCCCAATTTCAGTTACCTGATCATCAATTTCAGTTCTACTTTGAAAGTTTTTCACCCTGTCATTGCCACCACCACCTCAACCGCCTCAATTTCTACAAACCGGTTTCATTTGCAGGTTTTTTAATCGTTATGCATCGTTATTTTGCAGGTTTTTCAATGTGACACAATTCATATATGAAATCATCAATATTCTCAACATTTATCAGTAGAACTTTGTGTGAAAGCCATTTTGTGTACGCTGGTTGCTGCCCGGGATCAGATGCTGAAAAAGATCGGGGGCCGGGAGCATATAAACAAGCTTGTTGTATACGGGTCGGATCAGACCCACTCTGCCCTCCAGAAGGCGGCTCAGATAGTGGGTATCAACCCGGAAAACTTCCAGGGGCCGTACCCACTACCCGAGCCAACGCCTTCGGGCTGACACCGGAGGCCCTCCGCGCCACGATAGAATCCGATGTCAAATCAGGGTTGGTCCCCCATTCCTCTGCCCCACTATTGGCTCCACGGCCGTTGATGCATTGGCACCCCTCTACGATATATGTAGCCGCGGAGTACGGCATCTGGGTCCACGTGGATGCCGCGTACGCGGGGAGCACGTGCATTTGCCCCGAGTATAGGCACTTCCTGGAACGCGCATTCATTCAGCTTCAAAACGTGCACAAATGGTTCTTAATGACCATGTCGATGTATCCTGAATATCTGAGAAACAAAGCATCGGGAAACGAAACAGGTAGTTGACAACAAGGACTGGCAGATCACTCTCAGCCGTTGATTCCGGTCCCTGAAGCTGTGGATGGTGCTACGGTCCTACGGCGTGGCGAATCTGAGGAAGTTTCTCCGCAGCCACATCAATATGGCGAAGAATTTCAAAGGAATGATCGGGATGAACAAGCGGTTCGATGTGGCGATGCCAAGGAATTTCGTATCTCGGGCTGTATCACAATTTTCTTTTTGTGAAACTTTGGTGAATTTAGGAATTCCTCCAGAATAGCAACTTTTAGAGACTGGGAAAAGAATGATTGACATTGCCCCTGCTCCTGATCATAACACTTGCTAAATCTTGTAAATCTAAAAGCTGAGAATTTTGTAGATCTACTACATTTTTGGATCATCTGTACTTTATATGATCATCTATGAAATGTTTTCCAACAATTGTTTTACTTCTCTTAATTAGCTTGAAAATACATACTATTATATATAATAAATCCCACATCAAAGTTTCAATTTTCATCAATCCACTGTCAAAAATTCAAGATGCCTTTATAACAAAAACAAGGTCAGACGAAACACATTACAACTAAATGAAGTAGCAAAACTCCATTTACAATCAGGACTAAACAAAAAAAATATCAACTCTCCTTATATGAATGAAGAAGAGGGCAAAAACATGTCAATTCTCGTCTTCTTCTTCTTCTTCCGCACACGAAAGCTTTCTCCAGCATCTCCACCCGGGTTCGTTAACGCATTCAGCAACTTCGTCTGCATCTCGTTTCTCTCGTTCATCTGAGCCATCAGCCTCGTCATATTCTCACTCTCCTCCATCATCCTCTCCAACAAATCTCCATTTCTCTTGTTATCATCCAACACATTACATTCATTCACCCTCTAAAACCAAATATTCGTGACTCTCACCATTACATTCATTCACCCTCACCTCACAATCAACCCCAACATCAATAACATCCGCTTCCCCATCATCATCTTCCATACTCTTACCACAATCTTTCAAATCCCCTGAATTCTCTGAATTTGAATATGAAGTTTCGCTCTCCACAGAAATCACAATTTCAGTCAATTCATCATCATTTTCGCAATTTGCAGCCACAATCGCATTAATTCTCTCCTGCAACGAAATCACCTTCCGAATCACAGCCGTCCTACAAGCCCTAACCCCCAAATCCAAACCACTAATGGAATCAAGCTTAAAAAGCAGAGACATCAAAGTTTCGTTGATTCTAAGCCTCTCCTTCTCATCCCTCCGTACTAATTCCACGACATCGCTCTTCCATAACTTTTCCTCAATCTCATCCACCTGGACTCTGATATCGCTGACCTTCTTCAAACATTTTCGGACAAAAAAATCCCCTAAAAACCTTCTGTATTTTCACGGCGGACCCGGCCCGGTCTACTTGTTTGGACCCGACGAAATGAACCGGAATCTGAACGACTTTCGGAGCCGAGTTCCTCCCCCGTGCGCGGTGGGCGGGCTGAGCGGATCGAAAGGATTCATTGATCGGGTCGACGCCGTAAGCCGGATAATACCAGCCGCGATTTGTGAAAAATGGATTCTGCATTTCCATACATGTGTGGGAATATGTGATTAGTAGATAGATAATGTAGATATTTAGGTTAAGATTTGTTTTCTGAATTTGATTTTGATTTTGATGAGATAAAGGAGAGGGGAGTATTTATTAGACGGGAGGAAGGAGAAGAATTTGAAAGCTCTAGAACGTTCGCGAGATACCGGAGGCTATTTTAGGTCATTTCTATTTCTGGATGCTTGTCGAATGTCCTGGAGCATTTGAGTGAAACTAACGAAAATTTGGTAATTTACACGTCAACAACTGCCGTCATTCCTTTCGCTCAATTTTTCACAACTGAACGGCAGTTGAATCGGACAATTAATTAATTGAGTCACTGGTTCCCGATTGAACAGTTTGTAAGATAACTCAAATATAAAAAAATTACAAAATAAAGTAATTTATATACTTATTTGTATGGTTATATCATATAATATTGAATTTAAATTGATTAGTCCAATTATTATAAATTAGTTGCATGAGCTATTGAAATTAGACTTAAATTATTAGTTAAATAATTTTTAATTAAATTATTAGTTAACGTTATTAGTTGAATTGTAAAATAACATTAGGTTGGTTTTGATAAAACTCGATTTGTTTACTTATTTGTATGATTTTTTTATAGGATATAATATTTAAATTGATTATTCCAATCGGATCCAGAAAACTTTAATGACGGGGCACAAAAATAAATAATATAAAAAGTAGATTTCCTGTGAACCCGGGTTCACGTGAATTTTATTTTTTTTAGTGTCACGATTATGCATATACACTGTCACTATTTTAAAAAATATTAAATTTTTTAAATAGTGATATTTCATATACATAACAGATCTACAAATTTTATTAGATGTAACACTGTTAAAAATTCATTTATGTTATTGTATACATATAATATATATAAGTATTACTCAAAATAATTATAATATATATGAAATATACTTGAAATTTTTTTTTGGGGGCACGTGATCCCAACATAAAACATGTAGGCCAGTCATTGAGTCTGATTACTATGAATTAATTGCATGTACAATTGACATTAGACATTGAATTGTAAAACGATACTGAGTTGATTGTGATGAAGCTTAGTACCCATATTTTTAAAAGAAAATATTAATCAAGACTAACTAAGGACAAAGAGTGTTGATTTTGAGAATGACACTGACTTCATCAGATAGTAGACCATCTTTAACATCTTAGAAAGACAATTTTGATTAATGATATTCTGTGATTTGACCATTAATAAGAATTATACACATTTATTAAAAACCTTGAACTTTCTTAAGGAGTTCAATTTCAATCATGAGTAGTTATATGTTATCATGTTCAGAGTAACTAGAGGGGAATATTTGAAAATTTTGACATGCAATGGAAATTGGGAAGACGATAATAGGTGACAATCAATGACGTGGTTTATAAGGAAATAATTCAAAATTGTAAGAAACAAAATATATCTTTAAAGTTGCATTATTTAACAATATAAATTTTTTAAGTAGTTGGAGCGCCACCCATTTCCCATGCCGGATTGCAAAAGCAAATTATGTTCATAAACTGTGCATTGCATCGAAATTAAAAAAAAATCAAAAAAATATTTAAAAAATTGAAAAAATGATTATTATTTTAAGTAAAATAATTTTTTATAATTTATTTTAAAAAATAAATATATTTCATATCATGTTCATTTTATACTCACATACCGTGCAATACACGAATGATATACTAGTCGAATAAAGATTCAACATTGTAATATAAGAGCAAAATAATAATAAAAATGATGTATGAAGTGGGAATCAAGCCCCAAAACAATAAAGATGCCACGTGCGTAATTTACCACTAAGCCACTTAGCATTAGGGGTGAAAATGGATTGGATATTTTCCGACCGATTCGGAATCGTATCCGGTCGATGTCGAATTGTTGGGAAAATCGGGGTGCCCGGATCTATTCGAGGTGATTATTTAAATACATATTTAAATTAAACAATTAATTACTAACATGAATTAATCCTAAGTCAATTCAACATAATAATAAACAACATGCGTACACATAATTCACGTAAATCCTAAACATGCGGAACTATGAGTTACGGAATTACTAACCTCTTGAAGAATCAAACGGATGAATCAACCCAAGAGCCTTCCCAAATATATCCCCAAAGTCCACGAACGCTATCCGGTGGGAAGATTTCAACGAACGATTTTAATGGGAGAGAAATTAAATATTTTGCTACCACCTTTGTGGATTTCTAATATTTCCAACACATGGAATTGCTCTTGGGAATGAAGAGCTCATCCCCTATAAATAGGGAGGAGGGGGGGCGAAAATTAGGGTTGGAAAAATAAGGAAGAAAATCTTTTCTTGGTCTCCAAGAAATCTTGAATATATCTCCTATATTCTTTTCTCCTTAATTAAATTTTCCATAAAAATCTCCTTCCCTCTTCTACCTTGATATTTTCGAAATTAACAAAATATAAGGAGTCAAGATTTGACTTCTTGAAATTATGGGATAATAATTATCTCTTCCATAAAATATCTACAAGAAAATCAAGACAATCTTTTCTTCCTTTTATTTACATAATTTTCAAAAATTACTACTTGAAAATATAGCAAGAATATTTTCTTCTCTCTCTCATTAATTTGACTTTATTTTGGGCTATTTGGGGGCCTTTTAGGAGAATTAATATTGGACCTCCAATGGACTATGAAGCTTTAATATTTGGGCCAAATATTATTCAAGTCCATTAATATTAATTTACTCCACTATAAAATTAATATTGAACTATCCATCTTAACCCATATTACGATTTCACATATAACATGGCTCCCGGTCATTATTTCCCGCATTTAAGATTATCTTAGTCCATTAATTAATTAAGCCACTGAACAAGCTTTATATTAATTAATATCTTTGTCCTTATAGTAAAGACAACTCAATATTATTATCTAAGCCGGAAATAAATTTACACTTGCAAGATTTGGCATGATAAAGGATATGAGCCCACCAATGGGACAAATCAAGCAAGACGTACTTGCACGCGATTCTCCGTATTAAATGTCAGCAATCGTCATGTAATTAATAATATTGCCCAAGATATAAGGTATCGAATCGCATTGACTCTCTTCCCATCATAAGTCAAAGCAATAGTTATTAATTTCACACGATCCTATTTAAGGGACGGAGATTAAGAAACAACGCACCACTGAGGTCTAATTCTTGTATATTCAATACCGAAGAATTTGTCCTCCTGTAGGTCCTCATTCAGCGCACCTAAATGCGCTAGTGTGAACCCTTGGTCAAGACACGCCAATCTGGGTCTCACACTTCAACCTTTCATGATGGTTCGTTCATTTCCATCTGGGTTGTGAATTTGTACTTAATTACGAGGGCTGTTAATTTGATCTTCAGTGATCGGGTATCACCAAATTAACTACAACGTAATACGTACTGTCTTATTGAACGGGTTTGCAATAAACATATATAACATTCATTCATATTTAATGCAACAGTGATTAAATAATTTATTTCAGTAAATAAATAAGAAACTTCAGTTTGGTTATACAAAGTAAAAGCATACTTTTCAGTATAACCCCAACAATCTCCCACTTATACTCAAAGTCTGCTTTTAAGTATACTACAGCATGTCTCGTGTTCTATGTGACATCTAATGTCACCCTACACGAACCTAATAATATTTCTCCCACTTATACTCAAAGCAGATTGACAACGTCCTTGACACCCATTCCTTCCAAATGTCTCTCGAATGTGCTCTGAGGCAGACCCTTTGTGAATGGATCTGCTAGGTTGTCTTCTGATGCAATCTTAGCCACCTCAATGTCTCATCTCTTAACGATTTCTCGTATGAGATGGTATTTTCTTTCAATGTGTTTGCTGGCTTTGTGGGCTCTCGGTTCCCTTGAATTTGCAACTGCTCCGGCGTTATCACAGTAGACCGTGATTTTGCCGGGAAAATTCAGGACCACGTCCAAGTCCACCAGGAAGTTCTTGAGCCAAACCGCTTCCTTCGTTGCTTCACAAGCAGCGACGTACTCGGCTTCAATGGTAGAATCAACGATGCATTTATGCTTTACGCTTCTCCATGTCATGGCTCCTCCCCCCATGAAAAACACACTACCCGAGGTAGACTTTCTGGAGTCAATGTCTGATTGGAAATCTGAGTCCGTGTAACCGATGTGGATCAGACTGTCTGACTTGTAAACCAACATTCTGTCCCGTGTCCTTTTCAGGTACTTCAGAATGTTCTTTACTGCAGTCCAATGCTCTTTCCCAGGGTTACTTTGATATCTTGCCACCATGCCTACGGCAAAGCAGATATCCGGTCTCGTACACAGCATTGTATACATGAGTCTTCCCACAGCCGAAGCATAAGGGATGCCCTTCATGTCATCTATCTTTTTCTGTGTCTTGGGACACATCTCTTTGGATAGATGAATTCCGTGTCTATAGGGCACAAAGCCTTTCTTGGAATCCTGCATGCTGAAGCGCTTCAAAGTAGTATCTATGTATGAGGCTTGCGAAAGCCCGATCATTCTTTTCCTGCGATCTCGAGTGATCTTGATCCCTAGGATGTGATCGGCTTCCCCTAAGTCCTTCATATCGAACTGTTTTGACAGCCATGCCCTTACGTCTGATAACACCTTTACATCATTTTTGATGAGCAGAATGTCGTCCACGTATAGTACCAAAAATACCAATGCAGTTCCGTCACGCTTTTTATAGACACAACTTTCAAATTCGTTTTGATCGAATCCGTAGGATTTTATAACTTGATCAAAACACTGATTCCAAGCTTGAGATGCTTGCTTCAGCCCATAAATGGACTTCCTGAGCTCGCATACCAGATGCTCTTGGCCTTTCTCAATGAAGCCTTCGGGTTGTTGCATATAGACTTCTTCGTCAAGATTTCCATTTAGGAAAGCTGTCTTGACGTCCATTTGCCAGATCTCAAAATCTAGATGCACAGCAATCGATAAGAGAATGCGGATGGACTTGAGCATGGCTACTTGCGAAAAGGTTTCCTCATAATCGATCCCTTCTTTCTGAGTGTACCCTTTCGCCACAAGTCTTGCTTTGAAGGTTTCAACCCTTCAGTCCGGTCCCCTTTTTCTCTTGTATACCCACTTGCATCCGATGAGTTTTACCCCATCAAGTAGTTCGACTAGCTCCCACACCTTGTTGTGATCCATTAAACCCATCTCGGCTTCCATTGCTGTTTGCCAAGATTGAGCATCTTTAACTTGGATCGCCTCGTTGTAGGACCATGGATCTGATTCTTCTGCGGAGATCAAGTCCGAAGACTCTCCGATCCCCAAGAATCTCTTGGGCTGTCTGATAACCCTCCCACTACGACGAGGTTCCGGTTGTGTAGGCTTGATGTTTGGTATGTCATTTTGGACAGTTGGCAATGGAGTCGGCCCCCTAAGTTCTTCTAAGGTAATTTCACTTCTAGGCTATCGACTGTTCATATAGTCTTCTTCCAAAAATCTAAAGTGAGTACTGATTACCACCTTTTGATATTCGGGACCATAGAACATGCATCCTTTAGTTCCTTCGGGGTACCCTATGAACATCCTTAATTCCGAACGTGCATCCAATTTACCGGCTTTCTTGTCTAGCACGTATGTGTTGGGGAATTAATTGCCCGGATCTATTCGGGATGAATATTTAAATACAAATTTAATTCTAATAATTATTACTAGCATGAATTAATCCTATATTAATTCAAATAATAACTCAACAACAAATCATGCATATAAACAGTTCACATAAATCCTACGCATGCGGAAATGCTACGGGTTTACGTGAACTAACCTTTTGGAATGACAATGGACTTCGTTGACACGAACACACCAAAAGACCTTCCCAAGTATTCCCAAGTCCTTGCTCGTCAATCCGGTGGTAGGATGCTCGCGAACAATTAACAAAAGGAAAAATAAATTATATGTTGCACCACCTTTGTGGATTTTTAATTTTTCCAACACATGAAATTGCACTTGGGGATGAAGAAATCATCCCCTATTTATAGATGAGGTGATGGTCGAAAATTTGGGGAAAAATAATATGGGAAAATCTTTTTCTTGATCTCCAAAAAATCTTGAATATATCTCATATATTCTTTTCTCCATAATTAAAATATTCCACAAAAATCCCACCTTCTCTTGTTATGGGATATTTCAAAAAAATAAGGAAAAAGAAAACAAGATTTGGATCTTCTTGAATTTATGAGATATTCTTGTATTCCAAAAAATACATATCTTCCATAATACCTTTTCAAGAAAATTAAGAAAATCTTTCCTTCCTTTATTTCTTCAAAATTTTCGAAAAACTCAAATAAATAACCAACTGGGAGATTTCTTGAATTTAATGAGATAATCTTGTATTCCAAGAATACTTATCTTCATTCCATAACAAAATTCAAAGAAAACCTTTCTCCCTCTATTATTTATTATTTTCGAAATTTATAGGAAAATTAGGCAACAAAATTTATTTTATTTTTTAAACACCTTTTTCAGTTATTGGACTTTATGTTTGGGCTACTTGAGGGGCCTTTAGGAGAATTAAGATTGGACCTTCCAATGGATCTTGAATTATCAATATTGAGCCACAATATTATTCAAGCCCATAAATATTAATTAATCCCACTACATAATTAATATTTTGACTATCCATCTTAACCCATATTATCAAGTAATATGGCTCCCTGCTATTATTATTTCCGTGTTTAAGATTATCTAGCCCATTAATTAATTCAAGCCACTGAAATAGCTTTCCATTAATTAATATCTTTTGTCCTTGGTCAAGGAATGGTTCAACATTATTATCCATACCGGAAACTAATTCCACTTGCAAGATTTGGTATGATAAATCTTATGAACCTCCCAAGGGGGCAAATCGAACAAGCGTGCTTGCACACACGATTCTTCAGATTAAATCTTAGCAATCGCGTGTGACCAATAATATTGCCCAAGATATAAAGTATTGAATCTCATTGATTCTCTACCCGTCATAAGTCAAAGCAATAATTACTAACCACACACGATCCTATTTAAGGGATTTAATATTAAGAAATAACGAACCACCGAGGTCTAATTCTTCCTAGTTCAAAGGTTTGAAGAATTTATCCTCCAAGAGGTCCTATTCAAAGGCATCGACCATGCACTAGTGTAATCTCTTGGTCAAGACAAGCCAATCTGAGCCTTACACTTCAACCTTTCACGATGGATTGTTCATTTCCATCTAGGTCGTGAACGGTGTAGTTTTAGTTACAAGGGACTGTTAATTTAATCTTCTGTGATCTGGTATCACTAAATTAACTACAATGTAACACGTACTATTTATTGAACAATAATGCAGTAAATATATGTAACATTCAATGATATTTAAAACATCAGTGATAAATAATTTATTTCAGTAAATAAGACAGAAATTCAGTTTGGTTATACAAAGTAAAAGCACACTTTCCAAATAACCCCAAAGAAGATGGGACACCCCCCAGATCCTCGATGTCTCTCCTAAACCGGGCTTGCGCCCCGTCCACAATTCTCTCGGGGTTTTAGGTACCGATTTGGATGGCACTAGGTTTAGAATATAAGCCGCTGTTTCTAATGCGTAACCCCAAAACGATTTTGGTAAATCCGCATAACTCATCATCGACCTTACCATTTCTAAAAGCGTTATATTCCTTCGTTCTGCAACCCCGTTTTGTTAAGGGGTACCAGGTGTAGTCAACTGGGATGCAATCCCCACTTCCGATAGGTAGTTCAGAAATTCATCGCTGAGGTATTCGCCTCCACGATCAGATCGTAGAAACTTGATACTTTTTCCCTTATGATTCTCTGCTTGAGCCTTAAATTCTTTGAATTTATCAAAGGTCTCAGATTTATGCTTCATTAGGAAAATGTATCCGTAGCGTGAGTAATCATGGATAAAAGTAACGAAATACTCGTAGCCACCTTTAGCTTTGATTTGCATTGGACCACACACATCATTGTGAATGATTTCTAACACTTCTTTAGCTCTAAGCCCCTTGGCTCCAAATGCCCTCTTGGTCATTTTACCTTCTAAGCACGATTCGCAAGTCGGAAATGACTCAATTTGGAGAGACCCCAAAGAACCATCTTTCACCAACCTTTGAATCCTTTTCGGGTTAATATAACCTAATCTTAGGTACCAAAGAAGTGTCTTGTTCACGTCAGCCGAGCGCTTTCGTTTACAAGAAATAGTAGATGTGTTATAGGATGCATTTTGTGAGTGATGTGCACAGTTAATAATATAGAGATTGTTCCTCAAAGTTCCACGATAGATAATCACATCGTTACGAAAAACAGTAACATCTTTATTAAAACAAGCAGAATATCTATCGATAAACAATTTAGAAATAGAAATAAGGTTTTTCCAAAAAACAGGAACATCTCTTAAAATTAACGTCTTGTCGCCAAATGACATGTGCACTCTCCCACTGCTTCAGCTGCCACTCTCGTAGCATCGCCTAGCGTGATGAGGATCTCACTCTCACTTAGTCGCCGGGTCTGCTTGAAACCCTGCAATGTGAAACATACATGATCAGTGGATCCCATATCCAATACCCACGAATGGGTAGCATACTCCGCCAAACAAGTTTCAACAACTAGTGAGTGTGAATTACCTTTCTTTCCATTCCTTTTGGGTTTGGAATAGGCCGACCTCCAATGTCCCTTTTCACCGCAGTTGAAGCACTTCCCCTTAGCCGGATTCTTTGCTCCACCATCCCTCTTCACCTTTCCTTTGTCTTTGGCAACACTCGAGTTAGCTTGGCTTTCGCTTTTGGGCTTCCTCTTCCTTTTGCCTCCCTTTGGCCTAGAAGAAGAGGACGACCCAACTACCGCTAAGGCTTGACTGCTCTCTCCTAAAATTCCTTCAGCCGAGACAAGAGCTTGCAACAGATCAGGCAAAGTGAACTTTTGATTATTCATTTGATAATTCAGCCTGAACTGTTCAAAGCTCTTGGACAAGGAATGGAGTATGAAATCGTTCTGGGTCTCGATGTCATATTCAGCTCCAAGCACCTCGAGTTTGTTGAGGTGAGCCATCATCTGGAGAACATGTTCCCTTACGGGTGTTCCCTCCACCATTTTCATAGAGAGCATGTCCCTCATGGTGATCTGCCGAGCCACATGGTTCTGATGTTGAAACATCACTTTAAGATTGACCATGATTTCCGCAGCGGTCTCAACGTTTTGGTATTGGTGTTGCAACACATCTGACATTGAAGCCAAGATGGTACACTTTGCCATTTCGTTAGAACGCTCCTAGTTATCATATTCTTTCTTAACTGCTTTGGTTGACTCGTTAGATGGCTTTTCTGGTTTGGGTGTAGTAAGAACCCAGTCATGTCTTTGTGCAGTGAGGACAATAGTGAGTTTTCGATACCAATCAACAAAGTTTTCTCCAGTGAGAAGGTTATCTTTCAGTATATTGAACAGTGGATTAAAAGGTTGCGACATGATGAACTGAAATAAACATATATTTTGTATCAATATCCAGATCAACACAAAATTAAATCACATAATTCGATCACATGATTCATATTAAAATCTAAAAAAAATATGAACATGCATCGATCAACATTCAAAAGCAGATTTAAATGAGCCTCGTGGGAGGGTCATCATTTAAATCACATTCAAGCAAGTTACAAACAAAACGATTTACAAACCTTTAATTAAAAAAAATTAATAGTCGGCTCCCACTTGACGAATATAAAATTGACAGGGACTTCGGAGAAGTATATAAATATCAATTTTATACCTAAGTAATAACCATGATTAAATACAAAATTATTACTTCTCTTTGATCGAGGCTCGTTGGAGGGTCATTGTCGCCACTAATAATAATTCACAATCATCCTTTTGGGAATTTATTCATGTGAAAGCTATCTTTTGACCGTCCCGTAGGGGAATTTCTCCAAAAGATTTCACAAATAAATAAATCATGGAGGTCAAAATTAATTTGTGTCAAAACAAATTAATTATCATAACATAGTAATTTTTTAATTTGACATTTTTCTTTGAGCAATTCTCATGCAAACACATTTAAATAAAATAAATAAAGCACAAGAAAATACAACAGTAATAAATCAAGCAAATCAGAAAATAAACACATTGGGCACAAATTATCCAACTGTCATGGTTTGATTTTCTTTGGCTTGATTTTGAAGAAACGCCGTCTTGAATTTCTCCCACTCGTTAAAATTCGAAAAGAACTCCGTCTTGAAACACCACGCCAAGCATTTCGCTGATCGGGATCTGGCCGCGTCGCCCGATCATCATCTGCCCAAGGCCCTCGGCGACCTCGGCCTCGGCGGCCTCAGCGCCTCGGCCTCGGCCTCGCCTCGGCATCCCTCGCCCGCAAGCGATACGCCCGGGGGCAATCCGCCTTGGCGCTTGCTTAGACGTCTTGCAAGACGTCGTCCGCGCCCATGCGTGCCTCCTTGGCACATTTTCGCAAGCCGTCATCGCCCACGTACGGTTCCGAATCCGTCTTTTAACTCGTCTGCGTCTTTGTCTCCGATCAGGTTGCAATTTATTTAACGAAAAATAAATACCTTAAATCTAGACTAGTCTATTACATTGAACAAATCAAATAGCCTAATCTACTCACGAGAAAAACAAATCCGAACGAGTCGAATTAAAAACCATTCATTCATACACATGCAAATAAAATACATTAAATACCATGACAATTGGATATCTGCGAAACAGATCTAGCAATTCTACTATCCAATTTCAATTTAATGTTCAACAATTTAAATAACAATTTAAAAAACCAGAGCTCGAAACCAGAGCTCTGATACCAGTTGTTGGGAAAATCGGGGTGCCCGGATCTATTCGAGGTGATTATTTAAATACATATTTAAATTAAACAGTTAATTACTAACATGAATTAATCCTAAGTCAATTCAACATAATAATAAACAACATGCGTACACATAATTCACGTAAATCCTAAACATGCGGAACTAGGAGTTACGGAATTACTAACCTCTTGAAGAATCAAAAGGATGAATCAACCCAAGAGCCTTCCCAAATATATCCCCAAAGTCCACGAACGCTATCCGGTGGGAAGATTTCAACGAACGATTTTAATGGAAGAGAAATTAAATATTTTGCTACCACCTTTGTGGATTTCTAATATTTCCAACACATGGAATTGCTCTTGGGAATGAAGAGCTCATCCCCTATAAATAGGGAGGAGGGGGGGCGAAAGTTAGGGTTGGAAAAATAAGGAAGAAAATATTTTCTTGGTCTCCAAGAAATCTTGAATATATCTCCTATATTCTTTTCTCCTTAATTAAATTTTCCATAAAAATCTCCTTCACTCTTCTACCTTGATATTTTCGAAAATAACAAAATATAAGGAGTCAAGATTTGACTTCTTGAATTTATGGGATAATAATTATCTCTTTCCATAAAATATCTACAAGAAAATCAAGACAATCTTTTCTTCCTTTTATTTACATAATTTTCGAAAATTATTACTTGGAAATATAGCAAGAATATTTTCTTCTCTCTCTCATTAATTGGACTTTATTTTGGGCTATTTGGGGGGCCTTTAGAAGAATTAAGATTGGACCTCCAATGAACTATGAAGCTTTAATATTTGGGCTAAATATTATTCAAGTCCATTAATATTAATTTACTCCACTATAAAATTAATATTGAACTATCCATCTTAACCCATATTACGATTTCACATATAACATGGCTCCCGGTCATTATTTCCCACGTTTAAGATTATCTTAGTCCATTAGTTAATTAAGCCACTGAACAAGCTTTATATTAATTAATATCTTTGTCCTTGGAGTAAAGACAACTCAACATTATTATCCATGCCGGAAATAAATTTCCACTTGCAAGATTTGACATGATAAAGGAAATGAGCCCACCAAGGGGACAAATCAAGCAAGACGTACTTGCACGCGATTCTCAGTATTTAATGTCAACAATCGTCATGTAATTAATAATATTGCCCAAGATATAAGGTATCGAATCACATTGACTCTCTTCCCATCATAAGTCAAAGCAATAGTTATTAATTTCACACGATCCTATTTAAGGGATGGAGATTAAGAAACAACGCACCACTGAGGTCTAATTCTTGTATATTCAGTACCAAAGAATTTGTCCTCCTGTAGGTCCTCATTCAACAAGACCCTAAATGCGCTAGTGTGATCCCTTGGTCAAGACAGCCAATCTGGGTCTCACACTTCAACCGCTCATGATGGTTCGCTCATTTCCATCTGGTTGTGAATTTGTACTTAATTACGAGGGTTATTAATTTGATCTTGATGATCGGGTATCACCAAATTAACTACAACGTAATATGTCTTTATCTTATTGAATGGGTTTGCAATAAACATATATAACATTCATTCATATTTAATGCAATGATGATTAAAAAATTTATTTCAAGAATAAATAAGAAACTTCAGTTTGGTTATACAAAGTAAAAGCATACTTTTCAGTAAAACCCCAACACGAATTCGGTATAAAAAAACTAGTATCCGGACGGATACAGATTCAGATATGGATAGTTGACTTCGGATTCAGAATCGGATTCAAAATACATAATATCTGACCGTATTCGAGTTTTCTCATATTTTATCGGATATTATTCGGATAATAAATTCGGATATCCGAATTTTTAATTAATTTTTAATTTTTTTAATTTTTTTTAATTTTTTTTATCGGACAAAGTTAGTTGTTAGTAGTTACTACATCAAGCACCCAAATACTCTACGAAATTACTAATCCACCTTATAACTCCCATAACTCTAAATTCATTTCCAAAGGGAATCGAACCTGGGTCTCCCACTCAAATGAGGAGCCCAGTGGCATATTTTATTTTATATTAATATATATATATAATAACATAATATTAGTACTTAATACTTATGTAATTTTATTAAGAAAATAGTTGAAAACTAAATGTATTTTTCCTATTTGCTTCTTAATTATGAAACCATAAGATCGAGAATTTCTGCTTGTTCTTCTCCCTTCTTTATTCTAACATCTCAGTTAGCTGCAGTAGGCTTAAGCCGTGCTTATACTTAGTTAAATTCTAATTCCAGATTCATAGTTAATGGCTTGTTGAAAAGTGTGGTGTTGTAGTCTCAATTTGAAAGTTCAGTATAATATTATATATGTCTTCTTAGGCGTTATGTTGTGCTGGAGTGGTGATGATTACAAAGGATATATCTTTTAGTTTCATATGATTAGCAGTAGATATAATTTTTATAATTTGCATTAGAACTTCTATGAAATATTGCATAGGTAGTTTTTTTTATGTGTTTCAATCACATTTTGATGATTTTCATTTGAAACATGTTATCCGATTATAGTTATTTGAATCCGGCCCGAATTCGTCTGATATCCGTCCCGAATCCGTATACCGAATATTCCTAATTCATATCCGAATCTGGCTTTTCCGTATCCGACCCCGAATTCGAGAAAAAAATATGGTTTAGGATACGGTATAAACAATATTCGTTCGTATCCGATCCGTTTTCACCCCTACTTAGCACATTGTTAAATAAACTAACATTTACAATATACTAGTCTAACGTCCGCGTATTACGCGGTTCTTTAATTAAAAAAATTGCAACATTCCCATTTTTTATAATTAAAAATATAAATATATACATAAATAAATTGGGGCACTAACTAATAGGTACAATGATAAATAAAAAATAACAATGGGATATATTTTAACTTTTTTGGCTGTGTTATTTATCCAAAATGCCCCTGTTTTCCATCTGCAAAAAATTGATTTGACAGTGCACTGCAAAAAAACCTTTATCGCTGCTGTCTAATCTCCCACTGTCATTAATCAATTTTTTTTTCCTTTTCTAAAACTAACTAAATATCATAAAAAATGTAATTAATTAAAATATTATTGATGAGGTGCTGCAGAATGGTCGCATTCACATTTTTTTTTAATTTGTAATTTTAAATAAAAATTCTAATTTTTTAATAATTGCATATTATTGTAATCGTTGTGTCTTGTTCAAAATAAAAAAATACATATACTTACAAATATATATATTTTTAATTTTAAAAAATTGCATATACCAAAAGCACATTGCGTATACACTTAAAAATTGCATATATAACAAATACATTGCATACAATCATAAATATTTCATACTAGCATAATCAATTGCTAGAAGTTTTTTTTTTGAAAGGAGTTTGTACACCATTGCTAAAAGTTTTTTTTTTTTTTTTTTTTTGTACTTAGCTGCAATTACACCAATAAATTAAATATAAAGTAATAATTGTTTAAAATTATGAAATAAGTACTACTAGGTCAAAAAATGACCCATCAAATACTTCTAGGTCCAAAATCAAAATTAAAGTACTCGTAGGTCCAAAAGTGTGTTTTTAAAGCCCATTATACCCCCGCTTCCCCACAATATCTGACGTCCATTATCCCTCTCTCTCTCTCTAAAAAAAATCTTCCAGCCCAAACCCTAATTCCCACCCAAACCAGACCCCTTGCAGATGCCACCCACAAGCCGCCGATCAAAAGGCGGAGACGAAGGCGGCGGAGAAGAAGGCGACACAACAGATCTGTGCCAGTTTTTGCGAATCTGAGTGATTTTTGCAGTCCCACCGCCGATTTTGTGCGCGGATCTGTGTGATTTTCATGATGCGCCCCCACCGCTGATTTTTATGTTTTGGTAAAGTTAGTAAACGAAGCAAAGAAGCCAACTCGGTGGGTCTGAGATTTTTTTATATTTTATATTAATTTTTTTTTTTGGATTTTTTGGATGTTGTTTTTTTTTTTTAAATTCAAATTGTTTTTTTTGTTCAGATTTGTTCAGATTTTTTCGAAATTTATGGATATGGGTTTTTGGGATTTTTTTTTGAATCTTTAGTTGAAGATTTGGAATTTTGGACCTAAGATTTTTTCTGCTGAGTTATGTATGGTTATTGATCTTTTTGTAATCAAATTTTTACTGCAAAGATGTGATGATAATAAGCTGAGATTTGTCTACAGTCCCTGTGTTTTGAGATTGGGAAGAGGAGGGACTCGCCGGCCTGTGCTCAATATTTTCATAGAGATAGGGATTTCTTTGGATATGCATGGGTTCATTAAAAAAATGAACTTATGCATATTTACATGCATTTGTGCATGTTGAACTAGAGACGAAAAATATGTAATTTTAGATTTTTAGACAAAGATATGTATATTTTTTGTTTTTAGATATATAAATTTATGTAATTTTCAATTTTGATATGAAAATTTCTATATTCTATTGATTTTTTTAAGATTAAATTAGTTATGTGGATGTATTAAACTGTAATTGAAATGCACATATTCATGTTCTAATTTTATCTATTCCCTTAAGAGGAAGATAAAATTTTCATAAATAGTAGACAAGGGTTATTTTTATCTTTTCAGGCATGATTTTGGACCTCCTATTATTAATTTTTTTATTTTTTTTCACCTGGTAGTACTTGGACTCCTATTTTTGGAGTGGAAAGTCACTACTCTAAAATTATTATGTCAAATATTAATCATCCCTTTTAATATGAAGTTGAAACCTGCAAGTTAAAATAAAATAAACCGATTAAGATTTTTTTTTAAAAACGAAACAACGTTTAAAAAAAATATTAATATGTTAATAAATAAGTATTAATAAAAAAATACAAGTGAATGAATTATAATATAAAATATTTTGTTACATAAAATAAATTAAGATATACATAAAAGCAATAATAAAATAAAATTAATCATTAAAGATTAATAATTAAATATAGTTCACATTAACATAAAATACATTTAGATTGAATATTCTACTTATATTAAATTAAGTCAAAATAAAAATTATCTAAACAAAAATAAATGAAGTATATAATAAAGTTAAATAAATAAAATATAAAATAATAAATATTAATTACACATTTTATAACATTTACACAAACTTGTGAATATAGGATAATGTGTTTTCAAAATCTGTAAATTCATGACAATCTTGCAAAATTTTAGCCCGATTTTGGACTTATTCGGACTCGATTATCATACATTTACATATTTTGAAACATATTATATATTTGCAAATTTTAAATACACATTGTCCTATATTTTCAAACCCATAAAATTATTATCTTTAAAACACAATTCCAAAAACTATTGGCCATAAAACATTAGTCCCAATAAAATACATTATCACTATAAGAAAATAGAGAATTGCAATTGAATATTCCAGCTTGCCTATGGAATTTTCAACTAAGTAGTTCCGTCCTTAAATAGTATGAATTTTATACGAGTTGCCTATAAATTTTTTTAATCGTATAGGCATTTTCATTTATAAGTAAATTTGCCTGAGAAAATGTAATTAATAGGTAAATTTGTTTGTAGGTCATTTCTAACTACAAATATAATTTTCTACGAAAATGTAAGTTGCCTAGGAAATTATAAATGTATAGGCAGTTTGATCATAGGTAATTTGTATGTCTATTAAATTTCAAAAAATTCATAGGCAAGTCGGTCGTAGGCAATCCTCACTATTTAAAAATAAAAATTATTTTTTGTTGAAAAAATCTGTAGCTATTTAAATTTTTTTATAAATAATTCTTTATTTTCTTGTAATAAGACGGACCTACATTACACGTGCCTCCACAAGAGTTCTGTTTTTAACAAACATTTTGTATTATACTACAAAACATATAATGTATAAGGAGTAGTTAAAATGGTGGCGCGCGGAACATTCAAATGAGGACGGGAACTGCGGTTCAAAGCCTGCCAGACCAACTTTTTCTTAGGTTTGTTTTATTTTTTTAAGTATTTTTTTATATTAATAATTTGAAAAAATAGTTCATAATTTTATGTTTTAATTTGCAATTGTTGTATCTTTATTTATATATTTTGCAATTTCAGTACAAATAGGTCTCTTGCATACTCCGTGAAATTTACGTGCATTTTTTAAACGTGTAATTTTTTTATTCAAACTTCTGATTTATTTGCACTTAGTCAAATTTAATGTTTCAGAAAAATAAATTATACGTTTCAAAAATGCACTTAAGTTGCACGGTGCCCTTGGTAATTCAAAACATTTTCCAATATACTCCCACTCCTCACAATCACAAATCAATTAATTATATTTTACATTTGAATTTGTGCCCCCGTTATATATAAGAAATTTCTGGATCCGTCCCTGCTTGTAATATATTTATATGAAAAAATTACAACTAGATACAAGATTGAGTAAACCATTACAACCAGATACAAAGTGCAGAAATTTGAACTAAAGTACGTGACACTTTAGTTCAAATTTGAACTAAAGTGCAGAAATTTTCTGCACTTTGTATCTGATTGTAAGTTTTTGGGTGATTTTGTAGTGGAATATTTTTCTCCCTATTTATATCTATAATCCATCAACATAGAATAACATCACATATTTCTCATTGGGGCGGTTCACGAGTCTAATTGAACGAATTTTAAATTTGTGCAACGGGTGAAAACAAAATTCTGGTTTTTACATATATTGCGTTAATTATAATAAATGTTTATGATATTATATATATATTATAGTTGAAAAAAATATTGTATTTGAGTTTATATTATTAAAATAATTTATGGGGCAATCGTTTGAAATTTACCAAAAATGTAACTACTGGAATAAGCCCTGGGTCCCAATAGGTATGAAAAAATAAAGTTTTTTGTTCCCATAACTTATCTACGTTAATATTTCGTCCCAAAAATACAAATGTTCAATTTTAATCCCATAATTAATTAAATTGGGTGTCCAATATTGGTCCCAATTTTTTGCAAAAAAGTCACGAGCAACTTCGTTTCGGTCATGCGCTAATTACGTGCATGTAAAATTTTGATTTTTTTTTGATATCGTCGCAACGTGAAAGCTGACGTTCCTTTTCTTTTAATTTTTTTACGTTTTTTAATTAATTAAATTGTATATGTGTAAATAACTTAATAAATTAAATAAAAACTCAAATTAAAAAATGACTAATTGTTACCCGTACGAGACTTCCGTGTGACCGATAACGACGTATTTTGTGATTTTTCATTGAAATTGGATTAAAATTGAACAATCAATTTAATTATTGGACCAAAGTTGGACATTTAATCAGTTTAGGACGAAAAATAGACCGTAGATAAGTTATGGGCCAAAAAAACCTTTTTTGTCCAATAGGTATACAAGAACCGCCATAAACAACTTGGTACGTTTTCTGTTCATCTGATCTGTAATTTCCCTTATATTAAAATACATTATCATAAACTCCTCTCACTTGCTCATTATATATTTCTCTTATCTTAATACATGATATCACCCTCAGTCTGAGATAGACTACTTCCCACGCCGATATATATTTCGGTTCTGATCAATCGCAACTCTAATTTATATTTATGGCTTCAACTTGCCGGTTTTCGTCTGCGGGTGTTCGTGTTCTTGTTGTGGATGGTGATACTACGTCTTCCGAGAATCTTCAAAAGATCCTCAAGAAATGCGACTACCAAGGTATTCAATTCAATTCAATTCCTATTCATCGATCTTGTTTTTATTTGTGTACGGTGAATTTATCTACATTCAAACAATTAATTTGGTCAGTCATTGAATTAACTGGTTTTCTATGGGAATTAGGATAAGTTTATAAATACGTAAAATTTGTATTTATATCACTACAAAAAAATTGTCAGTTAGCGAGGGCATGACTCGTTTAATTGATTTAATGAGGGTATTAACGAGGGCTAATATTCCTAGATAATTTTCTCCTCGCTAAAGTTTAACGAGGCAGTCACAGACCCTCGGGGTTAGCGAGGGCAAACGCACCCTCGATATTAGCGAGTGCAGTACAATTACAAAATATAAAAAATAAAATAAAAAATTTGCAAATTTGCGCAATTTTCTTCTCGCTAAAAAAAATCCGGGCAATACAATTATAAAATATATATTTTTTTAAAATCGCTAAAGAAAATCCGGGCGACACAATTATAAAATATAATTTTTTTTTTTTAAAAAAAAATCCGAAAATCCGGGCAATACAATTATAAAATATAATTTTTTTTAAAATCGCTAAAGAAAATCCGGGCGACACAATTATAAAATATAATTTTTTTTTAAAAAAAAAAAATTCCGAAAATTTGTTCTTGGAACCTGTGACCCCTAGCTCATATGTATATTGCAATTTCTGCGATCACCATTAGGCTAACTGAATCTTATATTTAATTTTCACTTTAAATAAATATGTATCATATATATTCTCTATTTTTAATGATGGAATATGCCCTCGCTATTAGCTAGAGCTATTATGGTGCTTGTTAAAACCCTCGATATTAATGAGAAAAAAATAATTGCTCGTTATCGCTCTTGATAGTAACAAGGGCTCTGTAATCCCTCATTGATTATCAAAACCCTCTTTAAAACCCTGAAAACCCTGTTATTAGCGAAACCTTGTAAATGCCTCGTTAATAGACAGTCTTTTTGTAATGTTATTTTTTAAAATATACTATAATGACATTTCAATAATTTTATCCTTTAAAAAAATATAAATTATTTCAACGTTAGGACCGTAGAAAAACCAAGAAATGACAAGAAAAATTGAAAAAGCAAGAAACAAGAAACAACAATTGAAGGTTTAGCTCAAAATTAAATTAACTAATCCCGTTGAGATTGATTTAAAAAAAAAATATTTGGATTTGTGTTTTGGTGAGATTAACTAATTACTATTGAATCTTGTTAAGAGATGGAGTCTCTATCTATATAATTAATTTTTTTGAGAGATGGAGTCTCTATGTTTATAATTAATTTTTTGTTTTGTGTTTTTCAGTGAGGACGTGTAATTTCGTAAAAGACGCGGTTGATATGCTTGGAGAAAACAACGAGATATTTAGGTTTGAGATTGTAATGACTGATGTGAACATGATTGACGTGGATGGCTTCGAGTTTCTCCGACATGTTGCTTACAAGCTGGTTATTCCAGTGATAAGTAAGTTGTCTTGTTCTCCTTTATGTATATGTGTATATCACGCATGTTGATCTTGCATGTATAACTAATAATAATCCATTCGAATTATAAACTAGTGATGTCATACGATGTGGGAGGAACGAGCAAGGTGATGAAAGGAATTGAATGTGGTGCTTGTGATTTCCTTGTTAAGCCCATAAGACGAAAAGATGTCCGGTGCATATGGCTACATGCATACCGCAAAAGAATTGAAAGAGGAGAGATGACTACTGAAATTGGTGACGATGCGTTGATTGTTGGAAAGAAACGAACGAAATTAGTAATTGACGGTGATTATTCCCGCTCTTTGAAGAAACCGAGGGTCATTTGGGAGGGTGAACTTCAAGAGAGGTTCCTGGGAGCTGTGCACCAGATTGAGGAACACTTTGGTTACAACCGTAAGTCTTCCATGCATCCTATTATATATTATTATTCATCAATAATTAATTAATTATTAATTCATTCTAGTTGAAATTGTTTCACACAGAAGTTACTCCCAAGAAAATATTCGAGTTGATGGGAGTTCCGTGGCTGACTACAAAACAAATTAATAGCCACTTGCAGGTCCGT
Source organism: Stenogyne calaminthoides (assembly GCA_037126765.1). Taxonomy (NCBI): domain Eukaryota; kingdom Viridiplantae; phylum Streptophyta; class Magnoliopsida; order Lamiales; family Lamiaceae; genus Stenogyne; species Stenogyne calaminthoides. The sequence goes on along the minus strand of JBBCBC010000016.1, from coordinate 12,381,905 downwards.
TTATCTTATTTTCAACATTAATTAATCTCGTGAGTGTTCAATTCTATATTAACTGGTGTCTAAATGGATATTGCGATTAAATATGGTTTCAGAAGTATCGTCTCAAACGGAACAAAATGGATCAAAAAGCAGCAGCTCCGACAGAAGTATCAGCTGGTACAAGTATCTATCCCAGACAGCCTGTTGTTTTGCATCAAAACATAGCCATCAATAAAAACTGTGGACAGAATGTTGAGAGTCGTAATCAAACTGCCAACAACACTTACCAGGAGGAACCCACTATTCCTTCACTACCTTCTACGAATTCCCAAATTTTCCCCAAAGTTTTTACGAATTACCAAGCTTTACCCGAACAAGGTCCCGAAGCTCCTCCTCCTTCTTCTCCGGTTGAATTTTTCCATCAGAATGAGAATGATGAATTTTTCCGGTTGTTGGAGAATTTTCTCACATGAGAACACAAACTTTATTTAATTTTTAAGGCATTTGTTGTAACTTGATTATTTTGGATGTATATACAAGATAAGTTTAAGATTGCAGTAATCTAAAAAATTTGCTAGTTTTTCACGTTTCTCTGTTTCCTTAGATTTCATTTTAAGCTATATAGGCGAATTTCGGATCTTTCGAGTTACTTATGAGAAAAAAATGATAATTTTGACAAACCTTTAATATCTGCTGCTACATTTAACTAAGCCTCCTGTAATATGAATGATTTTTATTGTGATCTCTCCAGAAAAAAAGTTGGTGTCCTGCAAATATGATAACACAATGCGGGATTGGAAAAATTGTTTGATTTTAATTCTAATAAATTCGTTAGATTATATATTTGTCAGTGAATGAACTGCAGACTAGGAAAGAAAATTTTGTATTATTTGGATAGAATTATTGGGCTGTAGTTACTGTGCAAATGAGCTAAATCAGTATGCTGACAAGTATATTTTTGGATAACTTGCTGCAAAGTTTAACAACTCAATTCACCATGCAACTGGTTAGTACACAACTGATACTGTTCTAAGCCTCTCCTTCTCTTCCCTCCGTAGCTCTTCCCTGACCTTCTTCAGACATTTCCGCACAAAAAATCCCCTGAAAACCTTCTATTCACGGCGGTTTGGAGCCGACGAAATGAACCGGAATCTGAACAACTTTCGGGCCCCGGCTCCTCTCCTGTGTCGGGTGGACGGGCTGAGCTGATTCATGGATGTGGAAAACGGGCACGCCACGAATATATGATTAGTAGATAATAATGTAGATATTTAGGGTGAGATTGTTTTGGGAATTTGATTTTGGTAAGAGAAAGAGCAAAGGGGGAGTATTTATTACTATAAAGGGGGCGTTTTCTAATTATTTTGCTAATTCTCAATTTCAAGTTACATTCTTAGATCTAATTAATGTTATTTAATCACCCCACAAAATCTTTCTTCATTGTTCTATTTTTTTTTTTTTTTTAATTTTCAAATCTAATTTTATTTTAAAATATCTAAATTATTATTCTTAAATTATTATTCTACTTATATTAATTTAATAAAATATAAGTTAATTTATCTAAATTATTACTCCATCTGTTTTGTTTTTTGATTGCTCAAACCAGAATGACAAGAGTTTTAGTTAAATAGTCGTTTATTACTCCCGATGTCTCATAGTTAATTGAACATTTACTATACGCATGGATTTTAAGAAAATAGTTGTTTATTATTAATAAAAGAGATAAAGTTAGGGGTTAAATGGTAAAATAATAACATTTGTTTAAATTAAATGAGATAAAATTGACTTTAGTGTTGAAAAAGTAATGGTTGGGTGTAATATTGATGTGTTTGAAGGGCATAGATAAAGAAAAAAAGTTATTTTATTACCATTTATAAAAATGTTCAATTGAGTTTGAGAAGGACCTTTTTGACAAATGATCAATTGAGTTGGGGACGGATGGAGTAGTATATAGAGAGATAAAATTGGCTTTCGCTGAGGGTGATTTGATCTTTTTAACAAAATTTGACAAAACGTAAATATTTTTGTTTATAATTGTTATTAGTCGTGTTGCGTGGAAAATATGATGTTAAGTCGTGTGTGACGACTTAACAAACAAAATAATGATGTGTCGGACACTGTGTGTGTGCGTGGCGAGCACAACTATGTGTAGGATGACAACAAAGCGTGTGTGGCGAGCACAAGTGTAAAGTAGAGTGACAACGAGGATTTGGTGACCAAGTTAAATATTAAATGATTTGGAATGACTACGTTATGCGGGGGAGAGTTGATACGTTAGCTTAGGAACAATTTTGAACCTTTTCTTCGGGTTATAATATTCGTGATTTGGGGAGTGCGTCGAGCACAATGTGTTAGTGACGAGCACAATGGTTATGTGGGATGGAGAGTTGATACAAGAGTTAGCTTAGGAAAAATTTTGAACCTTTTCTTCGTTCTTTTCGGGTCTATTTATAGAGTTTGGGCGAGTTGGTGGTGTCCCGCTATAGGAGACCAGATGATAATGAGTATAGAACGAGGGATGAAATAAATAGGTCACATATTGGTGGTGTCCTAACATGAACATGAGGCGAGGCGGATCGTTCGCTCTCATACCGTCCGATGATCTCAAATTTGAAGTGGTGTCAAACTCAATAGCATGAGCTAAGTCGGACTCTTCGGCGAAAAGTGGTGTCCCGAATAGCACGATAGGGCACACCGAAGATATTCGAGTTAGTGGTGGTGTCAAGACGATTCTCATCAAGTGAACGGCGAGTTGGTGTTGTACTGGTTTAACATGAGCTGGCGATTTCTCAAGATGAATGAATATATGTGGTCTTGTCCGCCACATTTTTCACAATTGAACAAGATTCTTTTTATTAAGGTTCATCCCATTTGTCTTTACTTGCTGATAAGTCTCATAGTTGTCATCCGTAGTTAGGTGATGGTGGCGTTCGTAGGTGACCCGATTCTTGTGCTTTAAACATCTAAATCGGTGGTGGTTAGACTTACACAGCGAGGCTCTTGTGGTCCCACTTTTTTGGAAGAGTGGAAGCGAACCACTATAAATCTTGTAGGCTTCTTGCGTCATAAGCGACACACAATCGCTTTGATTTTGTGCTTTGTGGTCAAACCCGGTTAAAAGATTAACCTGGAATCGATTTTCAAAACTGGTTTTTTTTCCAAAAACTTTCAAGATGGATTACATCGCCCGAATCAATCTGACCGGGCCCGAATCGATCAAGTAAGTTGGTTATCGACCAAACCGATTCACTCTTTAAACACGGAAGATTTGTTCTCCACTCTTCCTAGACCTACAAGATCTCTTCTAACGACTCAACTAAAAAATGATTCTGGAAGCGTTTGTCTTTCCATTCTTTTCAAAAATCATTCTATTCATGCCCTAAACCATCCGACCAGGATTGGGAAGCCATATAGAAAACGATGAAGTTCTCAAAGCCCCCATCATCATTTATTTCTTTCCAATGACTGGAGGTATCTAGATTAACGAGGAAGAATCTTTGTGGTCAAAAAGCCCAATCTTGATGGAAACCATTTTTAAACTCATTCATTTTCCAAAATCATTCCCACCAAGGAAAAGATGTCTCAAATCCAATGTGGGATCTCTAGCTGAGATATATACGATGAGGAAATGAACAGATAAAAGCCATATATGTCGAACCATCTTTCGAAAAAGCGGCGAAAATCTTGGAAACCATCGATGTCTATTTACAAGCGCGACAACTTGGTAGAGATGTCCGATAAAGATATCAACTTCCTAAGGTCTCTACCAAGAAAAAGGACACCTTGATGGATTGCGACAAGAAAAATGAAGCCAATAACTTGTTCTTGAGCCTTAAAGCTCACGAAAACCGTGGATAGAGGACAAGGCGATGAAGATTAAGGTGCCCTCAAATCTCAACTTCAAAATCGGGCAATGTGGGATACTCTCGAAGGCCAACGAACTCGTTGGGAATATAGTAAGATAAAGGCGAGCAGATCGTCTACTTACTGCGGGAAGTAGAAGTCAAACGTATTTAAGTTGAAGATTTTATAAGGACCATCAACACAACTTCGATGGAGATATGGAGATCAGATTCTCGATGAACCATCCAATGATCGGAGGGATCACGAGACGAAAGGAAAAAGAGATAGTCGACCGAAAGAATCAAGAGATAAATCCAAGGTCTCTACCATCGAAATGGGACATAAGGTCATACAGACAAGGATTCACCGAAGAGTAAAAAATGGAGCATGATGTTTGTCCAAACGAAAATCGAGGATTCTTAATCCGAGGAATTACTGTTGGGACCCAAAATCCGTTAGCCTATGAAAACCCGAGAGCCGACGATTCTCTTGGTACCAATCACACACCTTTGGACTTATATGGTCCACGTGTTCGCCTCGATGAACCGAACCAACGAAAGTCATCCGAATATTTTTTTGGGCAAAGCACAATAATACCCCGTTCGTTTGTGCTAGTCAAGGGGGCCGGACTGTTTGTTCATCTTTTCATAAATCGAGGCAACATCTTGACTTTTTATGTTTTGCATCCCCACGTGGTATCAGACCTTCTTATTGGGGCGCAGAGTCCAAGGCTTGACCTCAATGGGTTTTCTTTGAATATTTTAATTCAAGAAACCCTTGTTCTTATTAAGTATAAATACTTGCCTTCATTCTTTTTTTCCCCCTTTCTTCCATTCTTCTCCAATCGGCCGCCCTCTCTTCTACCGAAGAATTTCCTAAGTTTTCTAAGTTTTCCATCTCTCATACAAAACAGCTTTTTTTTTCCATTTCTTTTCCCCCTTTTCAATTTCAATGTCTTCGCTGTCCAATTCTTCCGAAGCTTTACTCGATTCGGTGGGCACGGAGTTGTCCCTCGCCTCCTCCTTCGTGTCGCTCTAATGCCGCCACCTCATTTGGGCTCAAAGGGCCGGTTTGTTCTTAAACGGGTAATGAGAGAATGATGATACCCAAAATGGAGAGCTAAAGGAGCCCGAGGGTCGGGCAAAAACACCGAATCGAGCCACTCCGATGTCCTTTATTTTCTAACAGGATTAAGGGATTGGTCGAGTTCAAAGTAAACATAAATATAACTTCCGAAAATGGCCCGTCTCTATCCGATTTCTAGATCGTTAGAGAGTCTTAAAATGGGGGCCCGTCTCACCAACAAACAGATCTGGAAGATGGGGAAGATGACAATGTGGTCAACGAAAAATGAAGAAGCCTCTTGGGGGATTCCGGGAGTAAAGGGCGAGCCCATGTTATTCAATACCGGAAGATAACCAACACCGCATGCCATACAAATGAAAGATGTCAACTAAGGCTCACTACAAAACACCCTATGAACGCGAGGACAAAAAACCTAATACTCTTCTTCCATTTTTTAGGTGTCAGTGTTTCATACACAACAATGGGAAGAGTCTACCGTTGAAGACTTTTGATACCAAATCGTGAGGTAGGGATATTCCTCATCGCCTGGGCGTTACAAAGGATGGTGATGAACCACCGCTTGAAGGAAATCTTAGTGATAGCCCGAAAATGGATCACCGACGATCATAGGTCAAGAACCTTAAACCGTTCATATCTGGATCACCGTCATTCAGATCCTAAGGTGATGCTCAGTATATGATAGAATGGCCCCAACAACCCCATCGAATCTCCGAATCGAGAGAAATGTTAACAAAGTGGAAAACTAGACATCGACTCTTTATGAAATTTTATCGAATCTCGCCTCCATGAAACTCAATTTCCAATAGTTCGATCAAGAGTATAATGCACAGAGATTGGTTAGATCAGTTGTCACCGAATTTTCAAGACGAGACCCCATCACGTTTTAAAGATGTTTTTTACGGGTTCCGGGGAAAGATGATATGCGAGGGTTCATTGTGTATCGATCGAAAGAGTGCTTTCCTCCAGCTGGTTGTGTGGCAGTCAATGTTAATACTATGGAGGCGGGCCTCCGATTCCCACTCTCTTCACGATTTGAACAGGCGATTTCCCGTCTATTACGCTCGTGGGCGATCCATCTTCTGGATCTCCCAGTGGAGAATCACTATCACGCAATTGATGCGAATGGGTGGCATATGTTGATGAGTTTGAGTTCAAAATTGACTTTATTTGGGAAGATGAAACCTCGGATATAGGGCCTCATTGGATCTACCGCCAAGCTTACATAACGCTTGATCCATTTGACCCATCCTCAAGGCGAGCATGGGTGGCTGTATATGCAGGCAAATACGGGCTGCAAAATTGTGGAGCGGGTTCCGAACAAAATCAGGGACTGGAAAGAAAAATTCTGGTTCGTCGGTGGCGACTAGAGAAGCCCCTCCCCAGGCTGTGATTGCCATGCTCGGCTCGATATCCCTACGGATTTCGAAATTTATCCTAGTAAGCATATTAATTCATAACTTCGAATATGTACTGATTTTATCTTGTTTCTTTGGTTTTGAGGGCTCGGGGTCGCCGATTCAAAGGAACCGATCGGGATATAGAAGCGGTAGTGGATTCTATAGTAGCATTTGGCAAATCGAACTCGAGTCTTTCTCTGCTTTAAACCTTTAACCCTAAACCCTCATCCCAACCCAAGTAAAGGTGCAAGGGGAGAGAGGTGGAAAGATCGAACAATTTAGACGAGAGGAAAAAAAGATCCGCTGTTTGTCGTCTGCGATATCAAACATTCCCTCATCATCCGGGTAACGCCCTTAATCCTGCTGGTATGATTCGTTTGTCCTATTTTTTCTTTAGAATTTTTCTATTGGAATTCTAAACCTTACATCTTGCTTTAAGCTTTTCTGCCAGAAACCATTACTGTTGAGTTGAGAAGAGCACACAAGAATGGCGTAAAGGTGTTTGAGCGAATCTCCGTGAGTTGGAGTTCAGGATTCAGATTCTACAAAAAGAACGAATGGTGAATGGGTTATGTTGTGTAAAACAATTGGTCCAATTTATAGAGGCCGCTGCTATGCAAATTCAAGTTCTCAAAACCTTTTAGAAATCGCACCAAAAAGACAAGGGGGATAATTGGATAAATTTACTACGGATTGACATATCGAAAGTTGCTAAATCGACCCGAACTTAGGGAATAGAAGCTACTATCCCAGACTAAGTTTTGAAACACTTATCCCAAGAATCCCGAAAGAATCGATTAGGTCAACTAAAATCGAAACTCAAATCCAAATCGAGATACATCGTGGTCAAAAGTCGGCGAAAATCGCGGTCGACGCTTCAACAAATCATGTAAAAGGATCGGTTGGGAAATTTTAAGGCTTAGGCGACAAGTGAAATCAACCATTGATCGATTACAATATCCCCTTTTTCTTTTTTATTGTTCCTTATCCTCGATATTATTTTGAAAACCTTGGCGATTCTCTGCATGGTTTAATGCCGAGCAAAATGTGCTTTTAAATCCAAAAGTCTGTTTTTTTCGACCCTACGATCAAAACCGGAGGCGTTCAGGACATTTCTTACTTTTATAAAGTTCATCAAAAACATGTCCCAAAACTTGCGATTTATTCTCCGGGCTCAAGTATGCTTTGATTTACTTACTTTGATGTTGATTTTATGTCTCTTCTTTATCTTCTCTGCTCACTTTTGTGTATGACTTTCCAGGATGGCGGACATCAAGGGCAAGTATCCGGCGGAATTGGTCAACCACACTTTGGCCTACCCGGAGATAGAAATCGAAGGTGCCCCGAGAAGAAATGAATATGTTCTCTGGCTGCCAAAAGGACGCCTCGGCCTTGCTCCGAAACTTGGACCACCGTGCTCGACAATCAAACGACTCCAATGTCAGCTGCAAACTCGATGCCGATGGCTTTTGTCCTCAACCAATAGGCTGTTGTGATTGGTGAACGAGCCCGTTTGAAAGGGATCTGTCTGGACCAGGATGTGGCCACCTTGATGGACCAAAAGAAGAAATTGCTCGTAGAGAAGAATCAAGCCGAGGAGAAGGTAGAATCGCTTCAGAAAGAGCTTGATGAGGCTAAGAAGACTGTGCAGATTGTCAAGTTGAAAGAAGGAATGGAAACTAAAGAGAAAGACAACCAGGAGCTGACTGTTCATCTGAACCAGGCCGAAGAAGAGAAAACCAACCTTGGTTTTAAGATGTCGAAGATGCATACGAAGGATTATCATCATGGAATGATTAATTTCTCCTATGCTTGTGCCTTTGCTGATGTCGTTCGTACAGCTCATCGTGTCCTTCCAGCCGACCAGCTTGAGCCATTTAAGGCTGATCTGAAAGAATGGCTGGTCGACTACCCTCTGGTCCCCGGTCGCGATCTCCCTTTCGCCGACCTTCTGGATATTGGTATGGACTTCTCCTTTCTTCCCGACGGGGTTCTGGTGGTTTATCCTCCTGAGGACGATGAGACCAAGGAGTTGGCGGGGCCTGATCACAACACAGGCGAGCAGGTCGGGGAGAAAATTCAAAGCGATGAGCAGATTGCTCTGGATCGTGGTGAGCATAACGCTTCGGTTTCTTGAAAAGTGGCATAATGCTCATAAGCAAGGCTAGCATAATGCTCATGGTGGCTAAAAATCATTATAATGCTCATAGTGGCAAATCCCAAAAAGCATTCAAATAAGTAGAAAGTTCCCTTTGTTCTTAATCTTGTTCCTTCTTCTCTGGTGACTTCGAAGTTTTAAGCTTTTGTCGTTTTGTAGCTGAAAGTTTCCTTGTGTTAGGCTAGGATTGTCTTTTTGATGTTTGACTCCTAGCGGGTCTTCATGTATGTCTGGCCATTTGCGTCTGTTTTTCCGTATAAGAATTGAACCATTTTTAACTGTCTGTGTTTGACTTTGACTTCGTTTTATGATTGTCTTACGTTGGTTCAATCATGATGGTTGGCTTACGTAGTTGCAACCCGTACTCGTTCGTGATATTCTTACATAACAGGCGATAACGGCGATCACTTATGCTCAGGTCATCTTATTTAGGGTGCGACCAATGTACCCTAATCGTGCTTTGTTGCGAGCATGTAAGTACACGTTTTTTCGCCAAGCAAACACAAACTTGGCTCTATTCTTGTTGGATGTTGGTCGTCTTATTGCGGTGCGACCACTCTTAAACTTACACTACCATAAGTAAAATACATCACGCAGGATGTTCTAACTATTACATTAGTTTACAATAGGCTAGATTAAACAAACTAACGTCACGCAGGACGTTCTAATCTATTACATTTCCTTACAATTGTTACAAACTCGACAGACTAAACTATTCATAATTTTACAAGATAACTTGCCTTTGCTCTAATCCTTTGGCGACCATCCGGCCTTAGCGATATTTGATCCGTTATGCCCTTGTGGTAACGGGTTTGCTGATGAGCGAACACGAGCTCGTGCTCCAAATTTTTCGGCCCTGTTCGTCATTACTTGGAGACAAAATTCCTCAGTAGGTGTTGTTCATCTCTTCTTTTGTTTCCACCGAGGAGCTATGATCGACCCCCGGTGCTCGTCTTCAATCTCCATTGAGTCAAAACCTATGCGAGGTTTTAAGTCTGAAACTTCACGATCAAGGTGCCGGTCTAGATGCCCATCGGGTGAACCTTCATTCATGAGGTCGGGGACTCACCTGGTTGCTATGGATTTTGTGTTCGCCCGGGCCCTGACTGGCTTGATTCCTCGACTTCTCACACTTGTTCCACCATGTTCACCGTATGTCCATCTTCTTATCAATGCTGGATAGAATTGGCATCTGGTTGCGTCCTCCCGTCGATCCTTACTCCGGGTGGATTATACTGATTTCTTGCCCCTCCTGGGTTTTATTCGTAGTCGGGGCTCCTTTATTTGGCAATCCTAACTGTCGACGAAATTCCTCTAGATCGATGTCTAATACCTCCTCTTCCTTACACTTTTTCTTCTGGTCACCCAACTTTTCATCCCAGGTGTCTCTGCTTGCCGGCTTCTTGAGATCTTCGAGAGGGCAAATGCAGGGTAAAACCGAAATGGCCCGGTTCTCTTAAAATTCGTATAGCTTCCAAAGTTGTCGAAGAAGGTCGCAACATTCGTCGGTATTGTGCCCGATATACTCGTGATATGAGCAAATCTTGGAGGCGTTGAGACGACTCTTGTCCCTTATGATTTTTTGAGGTCTCTCAAACATGTTCCGGTCTTTGATTCGGTTGTATATCATTTCCATGGACACTCCGAAAGAGAACTCACTGGAGAGCGTGTGCTTTTGGTCCCGTCGAAAGGCTTGAAAGAATCCTCAAGGGAGGCTTATACCCCTTCCTATTGGTCCTCTACCAAAATGTCCCAACTTCTGGTCGCCTCTTCCCGCCCGCCCAGTATTATTGCGGCGGTGTCTGCATGATTATGATTTTATCCGCCCGTTTAAGATGGAAGTCGGACATACGTGTTTTCTCTTCGGCGGTCAAAAAGATCGTGTATGGCCCTCCACATGTCCGAATCCTTCCTGATTAGACGACATCGTTCTAAACTTACATCTTGCTTTGAGTTCTCTAGTAGCGGCCAAATCGGCTTATAAGCTTTCAATCACTTTTTGCATCTCTGCAAATTGGGTGAAGCTGACGAACCCAAGATAGGATTGGGTCCCATCACGAGGACCTTGAAGATTATGTCCATGAGATGGCGACCAAGTATGCATTCTTACTCTTTTTATGTCTCTTTATCTTCTTCACTACCCCTTCGACAATGGATAGATAGTTTGGCTCTGCTTAACTCCTCCAGTTCTTGTATCTTTTCCTGGTGCAGGTGATCATGAGGGGCCGAGTGGGCATAAGTGTTCGGCCGCTTTTTCTTCTCTGGATTCGGGTGTTGATTACCACCAAGACAGTCTTTAACTGTTAGCCCCAAATGTCCAAACGCCGATTGTCTTGACCCTTGAGGTTGTTCTTCAATCAACAAGTTGTCGGCCTTCTTGTCGGTTTGCTTTCGTGCGGCCCGCTCTTCCTAGGCCCTCAGTAGGAATGTGATGGCCTTCGTTGTGGTCGCAGGATCGCTGGCAATATCTTCAAGATTAGTGGTTTCGAGTGGTTTTGGTTTTCCCGAAAGTTTCCTTGTGTTAAACACAGCTGAGGTTGAGCCTCTTCTTGAGCATGGAAACGACTTTTGACTTTTGACTTAGTTTTTTATTATTTACGAGTTTGCGTATTCCTAGATTGAGGCATTATATTTCTTTTTTCTGCCTCGGTTTTTTAGGATTGTGTTTGGGCTGGTTATTTGTATACCCTCCTTCTAGCACCAATTGTTGTTAGTCGTGTTGCGTGGAAAATATGATGTGGTGTCGTGTGTGACGACTTAACAAACAAAATAATGATGTGTGGGACCTTTGTGTGTGTGCCCTGGGTAACGAAACATAAATTTTTCGCTATGTGTAGGATGACAACAAAGCGTGTGTGGCGAGTACAAGTGTAAAGTAGAGCGATAACGAGGATTTAGTGACCTAGTTCGTCAGGAATGACTACGTCTGGGGGCGTACCAAGCCAGGTTTATAATATTCATGATTTGGGGAGTTGTCGAGCACAATGTGTTAGTGACGAGCACAATGGTTATGTGGGATGGAGAGTTGATACAAGAGTTAGCTTAGGAAAATTTCTGAACCTTTTCTTCATTCTTTTTGGGTTTATTTAAAGAGTTTGGGCGAGCTGGTGGTGTCCCGGCTAGCATGAGCTGGCGAGGGCGAGCTGGTGGTGTCCCGACTAGCACAAGCTGGCGAGGGCGAGCTGGTGGTGTCCCGACTAGCACGAGCTGGTGGGGGCGAGTTGGTGGTGTGCTGGTTTAACATGAGCTGGCGATTTCTCAAGATCCATGAATCTATGTAGTGCTGCCACGTTTTCTGTTGTGATTCTTTGGTTGACATTTGTCTTTACTTGTCCGATAAGTCTCTGACTTGTCATCCAGATGGTGATGGTGGCGTCGTAGGTGACCCGATTCTTGTGCTCGCATGGTGGTGGTCCGTTCTAGCGAGGCTCTTGTGGTCCTCTGGTGGGTGTGGTGTTTGGGCTGGTTATTTGTATTCCCTCCTTTGATTAATTGTTGTTTCGTGCTGCGAAGCCTTAACTTCTGATGTGCCTTCTCTCCACTCTTCAACAATCTCTGTTTTAAATGCAGCGTTGTCTTTCCTTCTCATGATTTGGGGAGTGTCACGGGAAACACGTCTGCAGGTCTTCCTTTCTCTCTTTTTGGGTTTATTTAAAGAGTCATGAGAACACGTCTGCGCATGTCTTCCCTTCTTTAACATGTTAAGATCCATGAATCTATGAAACTGTCTGCATTTGTCTTCCCTTCTCTAAGCGTTTGTCATCCGGATGGTGATGGTTTCGGCTACTTCTTGTGTTCGCCCGGCTTGGTGAGTAACCGTCGAATTACCTGGTGAGCATCCGTCGAATTGCCTGGCGAGCATATTTATTGTGGTGTGGCGGCCTCGGGTGTCCTCTGGTCGCCTGAGCTGTCGAGCTCCTGGCGAGCACATGTAAGCGAGCAGGATGTTTGTCCAACTGTTGGGTACTTGTCTGCTGGGTCAGCGCGCACCTTTGGCTTATTGGTCCGCGTGTTCGTCTGCGAACACGTGGCAGAAATATTTTTGGGCGAGCACAACAATAATTATTAATGATATGATATGTAACTCAAACGTTCGTAAAAGGTTTTTTTTAGAGGATAAAATTGATTTTTGTCTTTTATGGTATGGAAAAACTAATAAGGACGTCCTTTATCAATTTTTGAATAATGAAAAATAAGATGGAGGGAGATTTTTTTTTTTAAATCCCGCGTATTCGGAGGGCAATAGACTAGTTTAAGCTATTTTTTATTAAACCTTTTGATTTTTTGCTGGAAACATTAGGTGAGTCACGAATGACCTTTTTAAAACTTTGGAAATTTTAATTGGGAAAAAGTTTTTTTTGGTCGGGTAACTTTCTCAAATTTTTATTTATGTCCTCCCGACTTTCAAATTTTGAAATTTATCCTCTAACTTTTTTTTTTTGTTCTTATGACCAGTAATAATAAGTCATGTAACCGGTAATATTAGGATGTGAAAGGGAAAATAGTGTTTTCAACATTTAACTTTCCCGAATTTTGATTTTCGTCCTCCTAACTTTCAAATGTTAAAATTTTACCTCTAATTGACACTTTTTTTATTTTTTAGTTCTAAGACCAGCAATAATAGGTCATGGTACCAATTATTTCAGACTTGATTTTTTTTTTTAATTTAGTTAAATGTGTGGACAGAAGTTATATGGAAACTGACCATGTGCACTGACCATGTGCGGTTAGAAACAAGAGAAATGAGTTGAAAATTTCGCACAAAATCGCACACATAAATTTGTACAAAAACCAAACGCATCAAACCTCCAAAAAAAATGCATAAAAAATCAATCTGAAGGCAAAGGTTCTTGGCAGTGGGAGTATGAAATTAAGAGATAAAAAAAACCCTAAAGGCAGCAAAAATATTGGTAACGTGAGGATGTAAAATAGAGTAATTATGCAGTTTTGTATTTGGTTCTATAATTGTAGTGGATGACACGAGCGTGGTTTTAAGGATGTAAAATAGAGTAATTTGTTTTTGCCCTATAGTTAAAATAGAGTAGTTATGCAGTATTTGTAGTTGGTACTATAAATATAGTGGATGACATATTTATTAGGATGATCAATGTTGTTTTTGCTGCTTCCAGAGGTTATTTTGATCCCTTAATTTCATGCTCCCACTACCAAAAATCTTTGCCTTCAAATTTGATTATTTTTGCATTTTTTAGGAGGTTTGGTGCATTCAGTTTTTGTGCAAATTTTGGTGAGCGATTTTATATGAATTTTCACTCAATTTTCCCGCTTCTACCGCACACATGCATTCCATATGGTTAGTTTCTCTCCAACTTTTGTCCACATATTTAACCAAAAAAATAAATGATGTCTGATATTACCGGTACCATGACCTATTATTGCTGGTCTTACGACTACAAAAAAAAAATAAAAGCGTAAGTTATAGGACGAATTTCAGAATTTGAAAGTGAAGAGGACGTCAATCTAAATATGCATGTGACATTTTGGATCGTGAAAAGTTGCTTGATTCCAAACCCATAGCCACTCCTCTTGTAGCAGGAAAAGTTCTCATCAGTACAGGTACTCCGTTTCGTGACCCAACAAAATATCGATCCCTAGTTGGCGCTTTACAGTACTTAACAATCACTCGTCCGGATCTCTCTTTTGCGGTGAATCTTGATAGTCAATTTCTTCATGCCCCAACGGATGATCATTTTTCGGAGGTCAAGCGCATTCTACATTATGTTAAGGGTACCATTCACTTCCGTCTTACCATCACTTGTCGCCAAAATTCTTCCATTGTTGGCTATTTAGAGGCTGATTGGGCCCGGTGTGTTGAAACTTTTCTCTCTACCTTTGGCTACTCCAATTTTCTTTGTGGAGACCTCGTCTCTTGGAGTGTTAATTAAGAAGCAACCTACAGTGGCATGTTTAAGTTATGATTCCAAATACCGTGCTCTCGTGAATGGAGCATCTGTGCTCGTCTGGTTGACGAACCTGCTTCAAGAACTCAAAGCCTTGGCTGACTCCCGGCCCATCCTCTTGTGTGACAATAAGAGTGCTTTATTCTTGAGTCAAAATCATGTGGCTCATAAACGAGCTAAACACATAGATATTTATTGCTATTATGTCCGAGAGCTCGTCTCCGCTAGCAAGTTGTCTCCTCAATTTGTTCTGTCTCATTGATGAGAACCGCGATTGTAAAATACAAATAATACGCAAAGAAAGGTAATAATTATTGCCCCAACTCAGGTTGACAAGAAAAAAAATTAGATTTTAACAAAGTTGCCAAGAGGTTTTTTATTATTTTTCTGATTAAAAAACAAAGAAAAATCGTCCACTACTTATTAGGCAAAAAAATAGGATCAAATCTGCTAAAAAAATGACTAAATCTCACCCTAAATCTACAAGCGATATACTTGAACGAAAATTAAAGGTCAAAAACGGAATCTAGCCTATAAAATAAATAAAAACAGTAAAGATATGATCATCTTGATCTTCCTTGTGAATCTTGCCAAATCTTGGAATATATCTTGGAAAATCTTGCCCACTAACTTTCGTTGCAAAAGTAGGACAATTCCTTGCCATATAATCTTGCACTTATTATTGGGTCCAAAAACCCTCATTCGCATAATTCTCATCCCCTTCAAGATCGTCCTTGTCCTCAAGGTCCAATTATGGAAATATAGCTCATCTTCATCTAATCGCCAATTTATTGCCACCAAATTATTGAGCTCAAAATTATCAGCTGTTCTTGTGTGGCCAAAAATCTTTAGGCGATAGCGCAACTTTTTCATAGTACTGCCAACAAAATAACTATCATTAATTATAAAATAATAATTATAATGGGAGCCAAAATCTTTATCATCATCGAGGTGTGGTTCGTCATATGCCATAGTAAGACCCGAAAAATTTGCATCGTAATCATCTTCCTTATCAAATAATTGGCAAAGATCGTCTTTGGGCTCGGTGTCATAATTATGCAGCACAAAATCAATTATTGGCTGCTCGTCATCATAAATAGGTGGCCCAACATAATATTCAATTTTCAGTTCAGGCTCGAAATTCTCGGTATCCAAATTTAATGGACCATCCACCCTTTGTCCATTAACAAAATCGTATTCATCAAAGGTAGCAGGCCCCCTATATATAAATTTTGAATTATCCACACATAAATCAGGCACAGTATCATTAAATTGGACCAAAAAATTTGAATGTTCAAAATCTGCATGCCCAAGTTGCTCACCTTTCACATGAAAAGGCTCATTTCCATCCTCCACATAAGTAAGCCAACAAGCGGCATCATCCTCAAAAGGTTCAGGAAAATAATTAGGCTCATCAAAAATATTGGTTCCAACATTAGAAATATTATTAGCAGACTCTATTAAATTAAACTCAGGCCCATCTCCTTCATAATAAAGGTCATTATCAATACTAACCAAAGGCCCATACGTGAAATTGGAGTTAACATGCTCAAAAATCACAGAAGAAGCATTGTCACCAAAATAAGTGGTTGGCCCAGCTTGTTCCTTACCTAAAGGAAAAAGCACAAATAGCCTTAGGATATTCACGCTCAATTCCCCCAAACGATCATCGTCTTCAGCCGCTTCAGGATTCCGAACAACACGGCATGACGACGCCTGGAAATCAAAGACGGCAGATTGATCTTCGTCTTCAGTTGCCGCAAGATCATCTTCTTCACTAGCCGCTGCAGCCATGGTTCGATCGGTGCGACACGGCGGCAATACAACAGCGGTATGTAGAACAGTACGAAAATGGCCGTCGTCGTAATCAGTGAAATCGGATGTTCCAAATCTCGTCATAAGTTCCTTTTTGAAATCCTTCCACCGACCGATCCGTCCTTTCTTGCGATATACCCTACTAATCCATTGCCACCAATCGTTTGCTTCTTGTTCAGCGTGAAGTACAGGTTCGCCCAGCTTAGCCATGAATTTGGGTTGCTACCGTTGAATGTAGGACAGGTTAATTTGGGCCTCCCCTTCTCCGTTCTCCCCCGTTCACATCTTCCCTATCCCGACGCCGGGTGGGGTTGACTTTCTCCGTTTCTAGGGAATCGAATTCTTCAGACGAAGAATCCTCATCACTCTTCCTTTTGGATGAAGAATCCACACTACACTTCTTCTTCTCCTTGTGAGTTCCCGCCATTACTCGTATTCCTTTCGCGATTCTTGTCTATTCTCAATAAAAGCACCAATTTGATGAGAACCGCGATCGCAAAACACAAATAATATGCAAAGAACAATAATAATTGTTGCCCCAACTCAGGTTGGCAAGAAACAATCAGATTTTGACAAAGTTTCCAAAGGTTTTTTTATTATTTTTTTGATTAAAAACAAAGAAAAATCGGCCACTACTTATAGGACAAAAAAAAAGGGACCAAATTTGCTCCAAAAATGACTAAATCTCACCCTAAATCTACAAGCGATATACTTGAATGAAAATTAAAGGTCAAAAACGAAATCTAGCCAATAAAATAAATAAAAACAGTAAAGATATGATAATCTTGATCTTCCTTGTGAATCTTGCCAAATCTTGGAAAATCTTGCCCACTAACTTTAGTTACAAAAGTAGGACAATTCCTTGCCATATAATCTTGCACGTATTATTGAGTCCAAAAACCCTCATTCTCATCACTCTTCTCCAACTTGCAGACATATTTACTAAGAGTCTTGCACGCACTAATACACATTTGGCTTTGGACAGCTGTTAAAATAGCCCTTAGAGAGCGGTTATAACAAATGTCAAATAACGATTGTCAAAGCTGGGACAATTGTTAAAAAACCAACGTCGATAGGGTGGGCTTGGACAAATGTTTTTAAACCGCATTGCAACATGATTAATTGGCTTGGTTTACACATCTTTGTCGAATTGATAAGATTGACAAATTTATAAAACCATTTAACTTTTTTTTTTTAATAATTTTTTTTTATTATTAGATAAACAAATGATTTATAAACCCGTGTCAATATATATATATATATATATATTTAATAATTAATTTATATTTTAAAAAACCTATAATAAAACCATAAATCAAAACTTATATATATGTCCAATACCATAAACCATAAACCAAAAATCCTATAATAAAACCATAAACCAAAACTTATACCACTATAATATATATACGTCCAATACCAAAACATAATATAAATAAACATACACATCATAAAATAAATAAACATACACATCATAAATATATATATACGCCCAATACACAAAAAATATGAAATATATATATCATCACAAATATATAATTTAATTACATGCTACCAAAAACTTCAAACAACGATCACTCAATATCGTATGAATATAAGAATCGATTGTATAGGTACCCCGCCCAATCTTTTTTCCATTTCTCCGGTCTTTTCTTAGAGTAAGACTTGAGCGGACGGTCATAGACAAACTGCAAACAACGAATCAATCAATATAGTATGAATTTTTTGGAATTGAGAGCCAAGTTCCAGGGGTTTATCCATTAAGGCTACGTAGCGGGAATTAGAAAACCTAGTGGTCCGTTAGAGCTTAAAGAGAGAATAGATGCTTAGTGTATGTGGTGAAGAGTATGTGGATAATACATAAGACCCTGGACACTTGCATATGTCTTTGGTCTTTACGAGAAGACCCTATAAGTGAAGTAAAGGAGTTAGAGGGCTAACCTAACCTTCATATGCCTTCGATCCAGACCTTCAACTCCCACAACAATTGTCTTATCAGTAGCAGGAAGATACCTTTCATTTTGGGAAGAGTAATTCGGCTTGATCACGTAAATATTGTCTAGAAGACCATAATTCCTCGTTTTAACGGCACTTGCCTCTTGAAGGTCTAATCACATGAGGGTGTCGGAAACATGCCTTAAATGCATCGGAAATGGTATCTAATTTATACCACTAATAATTTAATACAACTATATTGGCCCTTTGGTTTGTTGGTTCTGTCTACAAAGATTTTGGATTTGGTCATAATGATCAAATTATATCTAGTCTTGTTTCCACTTTTCCAGTTATTCTCGATACTATTTTTAAATATTGGATTTTTTAGTTATTTAAATCTGTATCTCTGTCAGAAACATTTATCATTCGATGAATGATTAATATCGAATGATTGATCAATCATTTTCTTGAATGATAAATAATCAAAGCGATTAGAATGTTTCTTATTTAAATAAATCTAAAATCCAATATTTAAAAATAGTATCGAGAATAACTGGAAAAGTGGAAACAAGACCAGATATAATTTGATCATTATGACCAAATCCAAAATCTTTGTAGACAGTATTCAATCAATAATAATTTAAATAAATCGATAAATTGACTTACATTGTTAGGATTAATCGTCGTTTTAGAAGTGCAGATTATATCTTCAATAAAACAACACACAATATGTCCACAATGATCATTATCTCGTTGCCTCGGAACCTGTTGATTAGCAATTATAATCACGTATTACAATTATGATTTCTTTCTATTAATTTGATAATTTACTAAATTAAATTTACCTTAACGTTAATCCAGTTCACTTTATTGAAATTGGATCTTGAACCTTGACTCAGAAGGCGACCCCGATACATCGTCATCACTCTATTATTATTATAGTTAAAAAAATAAAAATAGATTAAATATGCATAATTTTAAAAGTGAAACAAATCATTACATAGAATATTAAAAATGAACTTACCCTTCCATATATGAAACGAGATCAGGGCGATTTGAAATCACTCCATTCTGAGCTGGGTCCATAAAATACACACTTAATGTATTCATATTTATTGCGACCAGCACCCAATGTCTCCTATATTATATTGAGAATATTAAAATTAACTGCAAATTTAGCATATATATGTGCAAATATTATAAACATGAATACAAATTTTAACGAAATGTATATTGCACTCACCCCACATTTGCTGGCCAAAAATGAGATGATCGCTCCCAGTTTGATTCAGCATATGATTAACTATGATTGAGATGTTGGAATACATTGATAAGGAAGTGTTCATGACTCAACCTGAAGGTTTTATATCAAAGCCAAAATCTAATCTCGTGTGCAAGCTTAAACGATCCATTTATGGATTGAAGCAAGCTTCTAGGAGTTGGAATATCCGATTTGATGAAACTGTCAAATCAATTGACTTCGTCAGAAACTCGGAAGATCCGTGCATCTATCGGAAATGATGTGGGAAGAATGTTGTATTGATAGTTGTGTATGTCGATGGCATACTCATTATGGGAAACAATATCCCACTCATGCAGTCCGTGAAAGAATGGCTGTCAAGGACCTTCATGATGAAAGACCTTGGAGAAGCCTGCTACATCTTAGGGATCAAGATCCATAAGGATAGATCCAAGAAGATGTTGGGGTTGTCACAGTCCACCTACGTAGACAAGGTGTTGAAGCGATTTGCGATGGAGAACTCTAAGAGAGGTTCTCTACCGACATGTCATGGGATAAAGCTGTCTAAGAAGGATTGTCCTTCTACAGAAGCTGATATCCAGCGCATGAAGGATATACCATATGCATCTGCAATTGGATCCATCATGTACGCCAGGGACTTGCACTAGGCCGATGTGGCCTTTCATTTGTCGAGACCTTCTTGGTAGATACCAATGAATCGGGTGACCCCACTAGATTCTTTGTCAAGAACATTCTTAAGTACCTCAGACGTACTAAAGATTGTTTTCTGGTCTACGGAGGTCAGTCAGAGCTAGTCGCGACCGGTATCTTGATCTGAAGTTTCAATCCGATTGTGATGATTACAAGTCACAGTCGGGCTATCTCTTCGTTCTCAATGGTGGGGCGGTTAGTTGGAATAGTTCCAAGCAAGATACTACCGCTGATTCAACAACCGGTTTGAGTACATTCTTTGTGGCGGAAATTTGCCAAAGAAAATTTATTTGGATAAAGCGGTTCTTAAATGAACTAGGGGTAGTTCCGAAAGTGCCGTGATCCAATAAAGTTGTATTGTGACAACACTGGTGCGGTTGCGCAAGCTAAGGAACTTAGATCCAATAACAGAAACAAGCATGTACCGAGGCGTTATCACTTTATTAGAGAGATAATCGCTAGAGGAGAGATAGAATTAGAGCTTGTCCCCACGGAGGATAATCTGGCTGATCCTTTCACCAAGGCTTTGAGCGTTCATGTACACACTAGACATTTTGATGGTCTAGGGGCTTAGGCATGTAGGTGATTGGCTCTAGTTCAAGTGGGAGATTGTTAGTGTTAGTGTCCTAGAGACAATCCTTTGTAAGGACATAATACTCAGATAATATTCAGTATTGGTTTAATATTATTATTTGTTTAATATTAAATGTATGGCGTTGCACTAATTAGAATATTATGTTTGATTGTTTGCATCTATTCTTATCTATGTTCCCTTGAGTCACTGCTGTCATTGAGTATGTGAGAACTTAGATGACTTAAGCATGATTCTCAAATAACCCCGATCGAGGATCATCAAGAATGGGATATTGATGATGCAATGGAGATTGGTGTGCGATCTGCATCATACTTTTAGAGAGTGTAGCAAGATCTCACTTGCTACGAGATACTAGGTATCTCATGATGGATGCACAAATACCTTGGAGGGTATTGGTATACCCATCGGAGAAACCGTTTGATGTAGTTCCACTATATGTGTCTACGAGTGTCTCGGTTAGTGGGAGCGATGACCATGACCGATGCTTGCACCCTTCCATGGGTAGATATGGCTTGAATTGGGTTCATCACGAAGTGTATGTGCGTGGTAGTTGAACCAAGAAAATGATTCATTCCTCAAAGTGGATTTAGAGAGAATACTCATCTTCTCATCATAATTGGATCTAAGTCATTGGTCAATGCACGTCAACTTAGACTTTGTGACTAAGTGTGACACTAATGATCAATTAGTGATTTGAGATAAATTGATTAAGTTATTTGAATAGACACTTCATCATGTTCAAGACTAATCGAGTATTCGTGAATGAAATGAGGAAATTGCAATTGTCCACATTTCAGTTACAGGTAGTTGCATGTTTCTCGCAACATACCTCATATATTGAGAATGTCTGATTTATTGACTAGGGTTCAATTAAGACCGTTAGTTTGACTAATCGCTCGGTATATGAGGGCCTATGAGTCACACAACAAGTAGTTACCTTTTACGGATTATAGTTGGTTAATTAAATGTTAAATTGGATTTAATATTTAATTTATAGAGAAGTAATTAATAATAAATTAATTTGGAATTAATTATTATTAATATTTAATAAAATTGGATTTAATTAAATAAGAATTCCCAATAATTATATTTGGAATATAATTGTAGGATTTAATGTATATGAAAATAAATCGTAGAGATTTTCATATAAGACATTTAAATCCGTAGATATTTATATTTAGGGAATTAAATTAAAAGGAATTAATTTAATTCAAGATTATGGATTTTATTTCCCTAATTGGGCTAGCTTGGGAAATAAGCTAAGACTCCCTATATATACAAGCTATTGGGATTCACAAACAGTATCACTTCATATTTTCTCCATAAAATCTAGAGTTTGGATTTTCCTAGCAAATTCGTCTCGGGATTCAACGCTGGCAAATCCGTGCAAATCCGTGATTGAGGATTACGTGGATACCATAGTAGAGAAATCTGCTCTCGAGTTACTGTAAGATTACTCGTTATGATTATTGTAATCGTTTATGCAATTATATGTTCGTTGTTGGTGAACTGTTTATTTCCGCTGCGCATGTATTATGTGTTTACGTGCCTCTATTTTCAACATTAACGTCTACAATGATTACGTGGGACGACATGGTCCGTTTGGAGAAAGACATTCCAGTTATTTTATACAAATTGGAGCGCATTTTCCCTCCCAACTCCTTTGATTCGATGGAGCACTTACCGTGCACTTAGCATATGAAGCCAAAATTGTTGGTCCAGTGACAATACAAGTGGATGTATCCATTTGAGAGGTAAATCTTCACTCACTGAACAATCTATTTATACAAATATATATATATATATATATATATATATTTATGTTTAGCTCTTATCAATTTTTTTATTATATATCTATAGGTATCTCCATAACTTGAAACTCAATGCTAAACAAAAGGCAAAAGTTGAAGCATCAATTGTTAATGCCTACTTGTGTGAGGAGGTTACAACATTTTGTTCTTACTATTTCGAGGATCATGTTAGAACAAGGTTGAGAAACGAGCCTCGTAATTACGACGGTAAAGGCACATACAATGTTGCTGATGATATTGATGGTAATTTGTCCGTGTTTAAGTTTCCAGGTCGATATTTAGGAAAAAAGTATTGAACGACCATGGTTAAACCGACAAGAGATTGAAGCTGCACATAAATATGTGTTATTCAGTTGTGATGAAGTCCAACCGTACATTCAGTAAGTATTTCATATGCTTATCATCTACCATTTTTAATTAATTATAGCATATTTATTATAATTAATTATATAATATATGATTAATAATATATTGCTTTCAATAAGGATCTATACTGAAGAGCTACACCATTTACATCCAAACATCTCATAGGCACTAGTAGGTGAATATATTAATCGTGGTTTTTCTAATGGTTCCAAAACTATGTAAGTGTTATCTAACCACCGTTTTATTAGTAAATACAGTTTACAATTATATATTTAACCTAAAACCGTTTCAGGGTTATAATCAACACATTGGGAACCCATTTATGCGGGATCTCAGTAGAGGACCATTACGCCTAGTCAACACATACCAAGGATACTATGTAAATGGTTACAAATTCCATACAGTGGAGTATGCATCGACCAGATCTACCGCAAACAATGGAGTTTGCATTAACAGTGCAATGTTCAACGGAGAAAGCCAAGACTACTTCGGACACCTACAAGAAATCGTTGAAGTAGGATATATGGGGTTCCCTGAGAAGACCGTTGTGTTGTTCAAGTGTAATTGGTATGATCCATCTGCTTCAGGAACAAGGATTCATCCTGAATACAAATTGGTCGATGTTCATAGAAGAAGAAAATATCCGGGGTATATGATCCGTTTGTGTTTGCTGCTCAGGTATCCCAAGTATACTACTACACGTATCCAGGTTCGAGAGCAAATTCAGAATGGATGGTTGTTTGCAAAGTAAAGGCAAGATCACTAGTGCAATTTCCTAAACCGGATTCAACTACCGCGGTTGACGACACTCCGTTCCAAACGAAAAAAGTTAATGCTCAAACTGAAGTGCATACAGGATATTGACAGCGGCGGGGAGGATAACGATCATGATGAAGATGTGAATGAAGATGGTGAGGAAGAGGAGGATGAAGAGGAGGAGGAGGACGGGTAGGAGGATGATGATAATACAGATGGGGGCAATGATAATGATGACGAATAATAATTACATTGTCTTTCATTTGTAATATTTTCATGTATTTGCATATAACAAGTTATTTGACATTGCTTAACATAATTTATTTTTTGCTAATTATCCAATATAAAAACTATAATTAAATAAGATTATTGAAATAAAAATTTTAAAAAAAAAAAATTGAAAACAAAACGAATTTTAAATAAATATATAATTAATTTTATTCAAAATAATTGTAAAAATACAATTTAATTTTAATTTATAAATAAAAAATATAAATCAATATATTAAAATGTAATTGAATCATTAAATAAGATAATTAAAATAAAGAATTTTAAAAAAAAATTGAAAAAAAAATGAATTGTAAATTAAATAAAGCATTAATTTTATTAAAAATAAGTAAAAAAAATACAATACATTTTTAATTTTAAAAATATAAATTATTATATTAAAATGTGATACATTCATTAAATAAGATAATTGGAATAAAAAATTTAAAAAAAATTGAAATGAATTATTAAAAATGAATAAGTTAAAAATTTAAAAAAATGAATTGTAAATTAATTTATTAAAAATAAGTTAAAAAATACAATTTTAATATAATATAATTAAATTATAAATTATAAATAAAAAATATAAATTATTATATTAAAATGTAATTGAATTATTAAATAAGATAAATGAAATAAAGAATTTAAAAAAAAAAATTAGAATAAAAATGAATTTTAGGACATATAGAATTAAATTCAATAAGTAAACGTAAAAAGCAAGTGCCCGAGCGGAATTGATCCCCGCTCGGGCGCCCAAGGTCCCGTTTTCTCCCGTGTTCGGTCCCTCATGGGAGCCAATTAATGCCTCATTTAATTGGGAGACTTGGTGGCATATATATGAGATGCTTGGTGGTTGGGTTCGAAATGGTCCGTGGCTCGGATGGTTCGGTGCCCCCGAGCGCCCCCGGGCCCGGGCTCGAACCCCAGTGAGCTGATTTTTTTTTTTGAAAAATCACGATTTAGCGACGGTTATAGCGACGACTATAACCGTCGCTAATACCGATGGTTACAACCGTCGCACATATCGACGGAAATATCCGTCGCGGATACCGACGGATATTCGTCGTTGTTAACGACGGAAGCATGATGTCATAACCGTTGGCATATATCGACGGTATTGCGACGGTTTACTCCGTCATAACATAGCGACGGTTATAAACCGTCGATATTTTCCGCGACGGATAAAAACTGGCGCTATCTAGCGACGGACTGAAAAAAACCGTCGCTAAGTGTTAGCGACCCTTGATTTCCAGACGGGTGTAAAACCGTCGCGAAAACTGTCGTAAATCCTTGTTGCGATGGTTTAAACCGTCCGTTGTAAAACACCGCTTTTTTTGTAGTGAGTCATAACAGAAAGCAACCATGAATGGAAGTCTTAAGCAAAATTACCTCTTTAGGTGGTTTAAGCCCATTACAGAATTCATATGAGCACTAACAAAAAATTAGTATGGACTCCAAAAAAAGTCATAACAAAAAGCAACCATGAATGGAAGTCTTAAGCAAAATTAACTCTTTAGGTGGTTTAAGCCCATTACAGAATTCACAACCTCTCAATGACATATTAAACTGCTATAGTGTGATGTTGTCCTGAAGAATACCCAAAGTGCGGGATTTAAATCGAAATGGTTCCGTAACTTTGCACCTTTATTGAAAAGGTCCCCTATATATCACATGTTTCAACCTATTAAGCACATAATTCGCTTGATCAATCGCCCATTTCGCGATTTCACACGCCCTGTACAACAGACAACATAACAAATTACTAGCCACTTGCATGTTCGTTTTTCTTATTTTCAACATTAATTAATCTCGTGAGTGTTCAATTTGATATTAACTGTTGTCTAAATCAATATTGCGTTTAATTATTTTTTCAGAAGTATATATCGTCTCAAACTGAAGAAATGGATCAAAAAGCAGCAGCTCTAACAGATGTATCTATCCCAGACAGCCTGTTGTTTTGCAACAAAACACAGTCATTAATAAAAATTGTGGACAGAATGTTGAGATTCATAATCAAACTGCCAACAACATTCACTACCTTCTACACAGGGGCGGAGGCACACTATTCTCTAGGGGGGCCATGCCCCCCCTCCCCCCACCCACCCCCTACCCCCACCCCTTTAACCCCCCATACATATAATATACATATATGTAAATAATATATATATATATATATATATTTTTATTATTTTGATTATTCTACATAATATTGTAGTTAGTATTAGATTTTAATATGCATGACTTAAGTGCTTCTCCATGTCCTTTTTATATTTTCGAAGATTATGTTATTGAAACTGTATAAACATTAAGGTTTCCACTGATCTGAATTGTAAGCATAGTTTTATATAAGAATTATTGATTTATTTTGGACACCTAAAAATAATTAATATTTATGTATTTTGATATAAATATTTATTTAGTTTTCTCATCAATTATATAATAATACTTGGCTAAGTCTTGTATTGTTCTAAAATGCATTATGAGTGCACGGTGCACTTGAATACACATGATACTCATCATGAATTTTTATTTTCGACTTTTGGCCCCCCTAATCTCAAGATTTGGCTCCGCCCCTGCTTCTACGAATTCCCAAATTGTCCCCAAATGGAACTCTTGGTCACTTCTGCAAGGAATTCTCATATGAGGACACAAATTTTATTTAGTTTTAAGGCATTTGTTGTAACTTGATTATTTTGGATGTACATACAAGATAAGTTTAAAATTGCAGCAATCTGAAAAACTATGTTGATTTTGCACGTTTCTCTGTTTCCTTTGATTTCATTTTAAGCTATATAGGCGAATTGCTGATCTTTCGAGTTAATTATGAGAAAAAATGATAATCCTGGCTAATCTTTAATTTTGATGTTACAGTTAACTAAGTTACGAGTTTTTGTAATATGAATGGTTTGTTTTGTGATCTCTCTCCTGAAAAAAGTTGGTGTGCAAATATGAAAAGACAATGCTGGATTAAAATATTGTCTGATTTTAATTCTAATAAATTCGTTTAATTCAATTTTTGAATTTCAGTGAATGGACGGACCTATTATAAGGAAAGAATCAATTCTAATAAATACAGGTTCTTGAGTTAGGCCTTCTTCCCCAGATTTTTAGTTTTGCAAAACTGCTGATTTACCTCTCCCTTAGTCTTAAGATTCATCAGAAGAATGCACGGTTGGAGTGGATAAATTGAGTGGCTGAAATGAGAAAAGTGATGGTATCATTTGATCAGCTTTTAGTTTTCTCAGCAGCACGATTTACATGACACTAGACCATGATAAGTCAATGCAGGATTGGCATTAATGGTATTAGCTTGCTACATAGTAGTATTATAGAGAAATTGATTTAATCACCAAACTAACTTTGGGACATATGCAAAATTCAACAACTCAATTCACCACCAACCCATTACCATTATCATTCTTATCCTTCTTATCTCCCTACCAACATCAACAATCTCTGCTTCCCCACAACATACATTTTCCAGATCATCTCCACAACCTTCCAAATTAGACCTAATTGAATTTTCATTCTCCACGGAATCCCCAATCTAGATTAACAGCTAATGTAGATTGCGGTTTATGCGTTGATGAAAAAGACAATTGACAAGGGGAGGGGAGTATTTATTAGGAACGGGAATGAGGGAAGTCAGAGCGAGAGTTCTAGAAAGTTGAGGAGATCTTTTTTCCTAACTTGTCCCTTGAGAATCAACCGGATACACTTACAAAATATATCACTTCATATCTAATGAAATATTAGACTTATCAATAATAGGAAAATATTTAATTAAAATGAATAAATATTAAACGACCATCACTAATTATAAGGTTATAGATAATCTAGAAAGACCCTTGGTTTAGGTTAGTATAATTAGCTATGAGAACACTTAAAGCATCTTAAGAAATTACTTATGTCGTGATGTAATAAGTTCGAATCATCATTTGTCTGATAAAAAAATAAAAAAAATTATGAGGGCACTTTAAGCATATTTAGAATTTTCAGCAAATGGAGTTTAAAATTTTGATTTTAAATAACCTAAAATATCTCTCTTCTAGATAAAAATAATTTTCTTTTAAAACCACGATTTGATTTTAAATCACATAACATCATCTAAAAGATAATAACTTTTTTTTTTTGGAATGATATATTTTATATAAGCTTGTGAGATATACAGGAATATCATATAATTCAAAGATCTTGATATCTTAATAAACATGCAAATTCAGAGTGAGAAACTAATTGAGGAAATATAGGGATTTTAAGAAATCTCTTATAAAGTTTGAGTTTTAGGAAAATATCTTTGAATTTGAATTCAAAAAT
This sequence comes from Stenogyne calaminthoides, assembly GCA_037126765.1. NCBI lineage: Eukaryota > Viridiplantae > Streptophyta > Magnoliopsida > Lamiales > Lamiaceae > Stenogyne > Stenogyne calaminthoides. The sequence continues at coordinate 12,353,711 of JBBCBC010000016.1, read as the reverse complement.
CATATAGCTCCCGGTTTCTGCTATTATATATAAACTAGTAACTCAACTCGTGTGATGCACGGTTATAATTGCACAATTAATTGTATTAAATTTTTATAAGTATTCATATTAAAGTTTTTTTTTATTTTGAAAAGACGATATTTTTTTATTGATAAATTTTTTTTAATAGAGAAAGTATTAATCTCTCAGAAAAATTAAAGTTAATATAAAATGAAAATATTTTTTGTTGTTGAAAAATTCAAATAAAAGTTTAGGTTTGTAGGAAAGAAATAGTAGATAAATAAATCTGTATTCAACTAATTTTTCTCAATCTTGACTTTGATCATCTTTATCTTCTTTGAATATGAACTTTCTATATTATTGTCAAAATTAGAGAAAAAAAATTTCGCGTAAATTTTAGTAACACTGAAAGTGTCATTAGAATTTTATTTATGTTCATCAGATTATTAGATATAAAATAAGAATCAGCGAAAAAAATTTCTTCAAAGCAAAAAATTAGGCATCTTGTATGGAATACAAATATACAAATAACACAAAGCATTGAATTTTGAATTTTTGGTAGACGTTGTCTTCGATAATCTTCATGTGATTTAACACAAGTATTTAGCATTTTTCATTAGATATAAAATATGTAAAGAGATTGATAATCTTGTATGGAAATAAATATCAAGAAAAAAAAAATAGTATACCTTAAATAAAATTTATGGAACTTATAATTTAACGTATAAGGTTGAGAATCTTTTTTTTATTTATATAAATCTAAGGTTGATAATATAACATATAAGGTTGAGATTAAATTTAAGATAAATATTTTACATATTTTTTTCAAATATTTTTCTCAATATGTTATAATTTATTAATACTGTATTTATTCCATACATATCTATTTCAAAGATTTTCCCATATTTCAAAGATTTGTTTCTCAGTTTAATATTAGTATTTGTGAAAATATTCTACATATTTTTTTCAAAGATTTTTTCCAATTCATTATAATTTATTGTTATTTATTCAAAAGATTTGTTTTTCAATTTAACATTAGAGTTTGTGGAAATATACAACATATTTTTACCAAATATTTTTCTCAATCCAATAATTTCGACGAAAAAATTCAATTTTTGCTAAATATAGGCCGGTTTCTAAAGATATTTTCTATTTTTCCTATCAAATATCGTTTTTCAGTTTGACAATAATTTTTTGTGGAAAAATCCAATAGTTTCTAAATTTTGGGTGATTTCTGCTATTATAATATATATATATATATATATATATGTATAATATATAACATATTTCTAATGAGTCAATTTGAATATATCATGAAAATCTTAAGATTTGATTTAAAAAATGACTTAAATAAAAATAAGATTATGAAATACTAAGATTTGATTTTAACTCACATAAAACCTCACTAAAAAATTAATAGAGATAAAATTTTGAAAGATAATATCTTTTATAAAAAATTATGAGTAGGAATAATATAGATTTCACAATTTTTGATATGATGAAATTCCTGTAAACTAAGAATAATAAATAATGAACTTGAAAATTAGGAGGGAGAGAAACCAACTGAATGAATGTAGGAATTTTTTTTTAAAGAATCTTTAATAAATCTTGAGTTTTGGGAGAAAATCTTTAAATTTGAATTTTAAAAAAGCATCTAAAATATCTTTTTGTCGAAAATTTCCATAAATATAATTAATTTGAGATTTTAGGGTGGTGTCATATCTATTCCTTATTAGATTAATATATTAGAAAATTTATTCCTAAATAGCTAGGCTCCAATTATAGAAAAGATTTAAGATATATAAGGGGAGATTTATTTGCTTGAAAAGCAAGAAGCACAAATCTCACCCCCCTATACCTCCCTAGGTCTGACCCTATAATTATAAATAAGGAGTTTGTGGGTTCAATTTGATAAACAACTTCATTCACTCCAGCAAAATAGTACTCCTATTAGATACTTTGAGAGAAAGTCACAATTTCCCCTCTCCTGAAGGAGAATCAAGAGAAGGTCTCCAGTTAAATTACAAAGGCAAGCTTCTATTTATTCAATTAGATTGGATCATACCCTTGTTGAATGGGTATAGTTATTTCATGTTGTGCTTCCTGTAAAATTTTCAATTAAACAAATCATCGAAACCTTACTTTATAGGTTCGAGTTAATCAATATCTCCTTTGAATATACTTATACGGATTAATTATCCATGTCGATGTTATGATTAATTCGTAAAATTTATGTAAAACACGTATATAAATTTTTTAAATCACAATTTTGTAGAGTATGTCTCATGTGAAATATTCACTGTAAAACTGATTTCATATATACATATCTAACCATTAATTCATACCTGTCATGTGTGATACACTTTCTGTATAACTTGATCACCCTATTCCTTATGAATTTTTCAGTCAAGAATATTGTTATGTTTCTTTATAGATTTCTTTTGACTTTTTTAAAATAAAAGTCGTATCCAAATCTACCTAATTGGAATCATAGAATCCTAGTAAATATTGGCTAATTATTAAAATTAAAATTACTAATACTTAACAAACTAAGCCGGTAATCAACCCATCATTAATTAATCCGGTCCAACCCTGAACCGGAACACGAAACAACCCCACTTCTCTCGCGGTCGTGGGGAAGCCATTATCATTGTAATTCATTTGACCGTTCTACATTCTGATCTCTCTGTATATATATATTATTATTGCAGAGAATTACATGAAACAAATAATCCCATCCCAGATAACCCTAAACATGAATATTATCAAACAAGAACGCATCGAACCACCTGCTGAAACAATCCACGGCGGAGCAATGATTATTTCGCTAAGCAGCAGCAGCAGCGACGGTTCGAGTCTTTTCGATGACGTGGCGCTCAACCCCAAAGTGAAGAAGCAGAGGCTGGAGGGGGTTCTGCCGCTCGGGTTTCTCGAACCGATCCGGCCCGACGGTGGCGCGAACGGCTGCGTTTCGAGCGTGAAAATGGAGACGGTTACGAATTCGAACCGGGTTTTGGAGAACGGGATTGCGGTTAGAAAAGAGGCGGCGGTTACTTCGGCGGCGGCGGCGGCTAATTTGGTGCCGGGGTGCAAGCAGTTTTGGAAGGCCGGGGATTACGAGGGCTGCGGCGACGGCGGCAAGTTTGCCGATGGTATGTTGCGAATTCATGATATATATTGCTACTTCTGAATTTTTTTTAAATTTGTTTTATGCATGAATTTTGTTGTGAAATCATGAATTTTCTTGGAAATTGGGATTTTGCGATTTGTTTTTATAAAAGTATTTCTTTCTATGAGTCAATGTGATTTCTTGAGTATGGATAATTTCTTGGAATCTTGACACGTCTTTTGATGTTCTTAATCTCTACTAGGGTTTCTAGTCCTTTTTTTTTTTTTTTTTTTGGGCTATATCATATAATCAATAATCACATGGAACTTGCTTTTTTATGAGTTTGATCTTTTATTATACTTTGAACACACAAAAAGAAAAAAGAAAAAAAAGTAGGAATCTTGAACTCTCCCTTTCAAGTATCACTGATTAGCTAGTGTATGAAGGGTCTCTTGTTTAGTGATTTGGAGAAGAACAACACATAGGCTAAGCATTTTTCAAATAATGACACTTTATATGTTAAATAGTGATACTTAAAAAAAGTCACATATATACATTGGGAAATTCCTATTCTACTATGAAATATCTCTTTTGTAAGTGACCGATTTGATTAATTTTGGCAGAGGACATGGATCATCTTAGGGTCCATCCAAAATTCTTGCATTCAAATGCTACCTGCCATAAATGGGCTCTGGGAGGTGAGTAAATATTTTAAACGGGTGATTTCATTTGTCCAATTAATTATGTTCTCAAAATTTCATTCAAATTCTTGCTATTTTCCAGCTTTTGCTGAGCTTCTGGATAATGCCTTAGATGAGGTACTTGCTAACTCCTTTCATCCTCAAGAAATTTATATTTGCTTTCCTAGCTACAAACTACTGACTATAATAAATCTTTTTAATCAGCATATGAATGGAGCTACTTATGTCCATATTGATGTGGTACAAAACAAGAAAACCAAGGGTAAAATGGTGGTGGTTCAAGGTAATATTACCATTTTATTATGCATTATACATCCTTTAATTTTGATAGTTTCTAGATTTATAAAGTATAAAATATGTGTTACTATTTCTGATTTTTATTTATTTATTTATTATGACTACAGATAATGGGGGTGGCATGGCTCCTGACAAAATGAGGCAATGCATGTCTCTTGGCTATTCCGCCAAAAGCAAGATAGCAAACACCATAGGCCAATGTTTGTGATGAAATTAATTCATGTCAATATATATATATATATATATGTTTTTGCAAAAATTAATAATTTAACTAGTCCTAACATTATAATTTTTATTTCAATAGATGGAAATGGGTTTAAGACTAGTACTATGCGGCTTGGGGCGGATGTCATTGTGTTCTCTCGATGTCATGGAAAAAAATGGAGAAAGGTATATTAATTTTTCAGTTACATAATATAATCATGCATTAATTGCTAGTTTCAAACTAGATTTAGCCTATTTAATTTTTTTTTCCTTTTTTATTTTTTTGTAGACCTAAACAATCCATTGGATTATTGTCCTTTACATTCTTGCGTGGTACGGGAAAGGAAGACATAGTCGTTCCCATGGTATTGCTCTTTCTACTATATATTAATTATTCTAACATTTCAAAAAAATAAATAAAAAAATTCATAGTAATAATCTTATTAAACTTGATGAATAAATAGATTGATTTTGAGAGGAAGGGAAATGCATGGAGCAAGTATGTGAGATCTAATCCCGAGTCCTGGGAAAAAAATCTTGACACAATTATCCAGTGGTCTCCATATTCAAGTGAAGCAGATCTTCTTCAACAGGTAGGTAGTGTTTTTTTAGTACTGGTTTTATTGCAAAACTGATCCCATGAGAAATTTCTCATTGCACTTTTGGTAGCTATGTTAAAAAATTAATGATTCTTTTGTATGTATTTTAATTATTAGATTCATGATCTCACAAGAATATTTTCTTGCACATTTTGGACTATTAATTATTGGTAAAAAAAAAAAAGGACAAAATTTGTGATGATCTTATTTGTGGGGCCACTTTTGCAATAATTAAAACAGTGACACTTCGTATTCATAACAATGATAGTTTGTTTGTTAATGTAGTTTGATTTCTTGAGCGAGGGGCAAGGCACGCGTATTATAATCTATAATCTGTGGGAGGATGAAGAAGGATCGCCAGAACTGGATTTCGACACTGATAAACTTGTAATTTATTACAAAATTTCTTCTTCTTTTTTTTTTGTCATAATGTTTTTAATTCCATATGATCATGTGTATTATAATAAGTTCTATCCGTATCCTTATTTTTAGGACATTCAAATTAGAGGGAACAACAGAGATCCGAAGAAGATAGATTTGGCAAGAAAGTACCCAAGCTGCAGGCATTTCCTCACTTATCGCCATTCATTGAGGGTAACTTAACTATATAATTTCTATATCTGGATCATTTAATAGTATATTAATATGATAATAATATCTTATGACTGATATTTATTATTTAATGAGCAGACGTATGCTGCAATTTTGTACCGTACGATTCCACGTGGCTTTCAAATCATTTTACGTGGGCAAGAGGTTGAGCATTATGATATAGTTGCTGATCTTATCTACCCTAATGAGCTCGTATATAAGCCAGCTGCTCATGCAGATTCCAGAGATCCAAATGTAACCTCTTAATTTCTATGTGTACTACTAATACTGTTCAGGAAAACAACTAATACTGCCCAACTAATTAATTTTATCTTGTGAATAGATGTCAGCAAAGGTGCAGCTTGGATTTGTTAAAGATGCAGTACATCATATTGATATTCAAGGGTTCAACGTATATCATAAAAATAGACTCATCAAGGTTGGTTAATTAATATTCAATATATTTTATTATTATTCGTTGATTGTACTAATTAATAATTAACTCGTTTATATATACCAGCCATTTTGGAGGGTCTGGAGTGCTGCTGGAAGTGATGGTCGAGGAGTAATAGGTATATATATTTGCAAAAATAATTGGAACAATTGGTGCACTTTATAACTACATCAACATTGCTTCAAAAATTCTCTTATGGGGCTTTGCATTTTTTATTTGACTAAAAGTGGACATTTTTTCATCACTTTTAAAATGACCCCCAATTTGAAATTAGATTACTTGAGGATCTGTCTGTAATTAATTGCGTCAAATATATGTTTAATTAGGTGTTCTTGAAGCAAATTTTGTGGAGCCAGCACACGACAAGCAAGGATTTGAGCGCACAGTTACGCTCTCTAGACTTGAGGCTAGACTAAAACATCTTCAGAAGACTTACTGGTAATTCTCAAATTAATTAATTATTCCATTTGTTATTTAATATTCGTTATCATTAATATTTTCAAAATATTCGCAAAAATATCAGTATGCAAAATTAACATTGATTAATCTACTCAATAATTGATAAATTATCGAATTTTGGAAAATAGAATGATATAATATTATATTTAAGATTTATTTCAATTCTTTTATTAATTTTATGCATCAAAAAGTCGATATTTTCAAGGGCTTCATATATTCATATTGATATCGATATTTTGAACCTTGCTTATATATTCTTCGCCCACTAACTATTATTTTATTTATATTTAAGATTTATTATTTAAATTCTTTTATTAATTTTATGCATCGTAAGTCGATATTTTCTATATCAAGGGCTTCATATATTCGTATTGATATCGATATTTTGAACCTTGGTTATATACTCTTGGCCCACTAACTAATTTCATCCACAGGTCTTCCAACTGTCACCTCATTGGCTATTCGGAGAGGCGTCAGCAAAAGAAAGCTGCATCGCCGGAGAAAGAAGCTTCATCGCCGGCCACTCCTAGCTTTAAAGATGCACATACATCATCTGTTTCCTCTAGCTTTAAAGATTCAAACAGTGCCAGAAAAACAAACATTTCCACTAGTGGAATGTCGCGTCGCACTAAGCCCGAATTTGCATTCCCGTTAAATCAAGCTCCTCCGGATGTCGTTGATATTGGAGACGACGAAGAAGAATATCCGACCGATAACGTCCTCCTTGTTAAATTGAAGCAAGAAAACAATGGCTTGAGACTAAGGTATCAACAATTCTTTTCATATACCACATGACTTACATATGATCTCTAAATTTAATCAATCTTAGCCCACTATTTATCCAAAAATTCATGTATTTGGATAGGGAGCAACTCTTTTTTGCCCATTTTTAATTTGCATAACTATTTTTTGCCTTAACAATTTTTCAACTCACAATTGTGTGCCATTTTTTTACCATTCTACCCCCTCTTTAATCTCATCTCTATCTCATTCTTATCCCATTCCATCATTTATTTTTATACCATCCAAACACGACCTTAAACCCTAAACTCTGTATCATGAACCCGAATCTTAAACCATGAACCATTTCGAGCTGGGTTGAGGTCGGGCGCCGGGGTTGGGTCGGTTTGGGTTTCGGACTGGGTTCGATTCGGGCCGGATCTAGGCCAGTTCGGGTCGGGTCGGTCTGGGCCAGGTCGGGTTGTGTTCAAGACTTGTTTGGATGTTGGAAAATGTGGTGGGATTGAGATTGGATTAAGGGGGAAGAGTAGAATGGTAAAAAAAAAACATAAAAGTGAGTTGAATAAGTCATAGAGCAAAAAAGAGTATTGCAAGTTGAGAATTGATATTTTTACCTATTGTTCAATTTGGATATGTAGTCTCTTTATGGTTTTTTTTTTTTGCCCGTAACTTTATGGGTTGCAAACGGACGTTATGTTTACATGCCTACAAATTAAAGAGAAATGTTTACTTTATGTAAATGTATGCTAAATTTGCTTGAATTAGCCCAATTTGGGTGAATCCCACGTGAGGAATTAAAAAATAACGCTTTGATCAATGTCCTCATTTTGTAACCCTCAAAGTTATGGGTCTAATTTTTCTTTTCCGTCTCTGTCTACTTATTACCCCTTTGATTTTCTTTTTCCAGGTTGAAGAATGCATTGCAGGAAGCCCAATATGAGAGGGACAAAAATAAGTCGCTAGAAAATAAGGTGTGTCCAGTTTATTCGGAAAATTACTAATATTTACAAATTTTTTATGCAAAAATTGCACACGAAAATGAAAATATACCTCTATATATATACAATTATTTTATACCTATATATTTAGTAAGTTATTTTAAAATTTACCTATCAGTAACCCAATTTATTATGATCCTTTGTTACTTGAACTTGCAAATTTAACTACTAGAATACGTAAATAATATTTTATATCTCCAATTTCAGATTGAAGATTTGAAGATAAGGTTGGTGACAGAAGATCAAGAACAAGATAGGTTTGTTACTGCCTTCTCTGAAGAAAGAAGCCGCCGAGAGCGCGAGGAGGAGGAGTTGAGAAAAAGATTAAAGGTAAAATAAATTGCAAGAAAAATTACTAAATTTTTTATAATTCTTCAATTTAATCACCACTTTTTACCAATGTCATATATTAAAATAAAGAAGTTCGTGGACGTGTGCAATTTTCCTTTTTTATTTTTTTGATCTGTTAATTTAATTTCTAAAGTTGTTTTTTGACATTAATTGTTGGCTTATTAATGTAGGATGCTTCTGATACTATTCAAGCATTGCTGGATAAAGTGAAGAGACTGGAGGCCACAAGAAACTAGCATTGACCTTACAAAAGCTAATTTGTCTACTTTGCTGAATTTTTTTTCGCCAAGGTTGTTGGCCTGAATATATATAAGGGAATACAACGTGAAAATTTTGAGGTTATGTTTAGATTATAAATTTAACTACTCCTATAAATTTTAGGGATTAATTGACGTTTACTTTGCGAGGTAGTAGGGAATTGTTTTTTGTTTACTTATACATAGTACATATGTAAAGTAAGTATTTAAAATGATTGCACTTAATTTAATTAATCCATGACAACAAATTCGATCAAAGAAATAATGTGTTTGATTATGGAATTTGATTTACACTATCCAAAAGTCCCGACTCCGAGACAAATACAAAATAATCTTGAGAGAAGATACAAAAAATGCTATTGAGTTAATTAAAACTACGAGTTAATTAAATATCCCTGAAATTGAAATAATAAAACTAGCTAAAGATGGGCTGATAGGGTTTAAATCTTGCTGGGCCTAAAAATTCCATAATGGGCCGATACAGAAACTAAAAAAGTCCAATATTTAAGAAATAAATTAATTGGGCCAATTAAGTATCAATGTGCGGATATATAGAAAAATATAATTGAACACAATAAATCACCGAATGATGTTGATATTATATACTCCCTCCCTCCCGAATTCAAAGGCGAGTTTACTGTTTGTACGCATTTTTTAAGTGAGTTTTGTATTAGTAATTGAAATGATAAATTTATTTTTAAGGAGGGGCATGATAGATAAGAGGCTCATCTATCAAACCCTTCCTTAAAATTCAATTTATCATTTCAATTACTAATACAAAACTCGCTTGCAAAAACATGTATGAAAAGTAAACGAGATTTCGAATCTGGGACGGGGCAGTATTCAATTACTATTCCATAGACTAGATTAATAACTTGTGGAACAGACAAAATATTCAACGAACCGCTATAATTTTAGGTCCATGTGTTAAATATCTAAAAAAATAGAATACATTTTGGAACATGAAAAATGAAGAGAGGATTGAAATTTATAAATCATATCCCAATCAACTAAAAATACACTAAATTTTCTACTTCTTGTACTGACAATTTCTATTGATATTGGACTAATGTTGAACTCATCATTTTCGTATAAAAACTCTATAAGTGTGTTTTACATTTTTATGTAAAAACAACTCTTGATTTTTCAAGTTTTTTTTATTAAATTAAGTGTTTTTGGAACATAGGGAAATAATTTCGTCTCATCTAAAAGCTCGAATTTGTAGAGAGGTGAAAAATTAATTCTTTTGTATATAATTTTCTTAATATTTTCCCTTACTTGTGGACGCATAATTTAATGTGGGTAGACTTTTGTTGTCAGCAGGGTTTGAATCCAGAACGAGGGCGCTTGAAGGCTCTGATATCATGAAAGAATTTTGTCTCATCTAAAAGTCCGAACTTGTAGAGAGGTGATAAATTATTTCTTATCCGAAAATTCCGAACATCATTGTTGCTATGGTTGATGCCGAACTTGTGTCACTTTTACGCAAGCTTTTTCCTTTAATAAAAAAAAAAACCCCTCAAATTATCAAAATATTTCAATTTTTACCACTAATTACCGTTACATTTCATTTCATAATCCTCATTTACGGTCAAAGTTATCAAATCCATCTAAATTAGCTTGTTATTCCAGCACCTAGTTTGATTCATACAAGCGGCTTTACATCCAATTTTCAAAGATTGGGTTAAAGAAGATTCTACTAGTCCAAAATAATAGATATTCTTATATATTCTGATGAGTGAGTGTGCATTCATGTACACCTTAGTGTATTTTAGAAACATACAAAATGTTATACTGAAATATTGTACAATTTATTTACACTGAACCGTGTAATTATTAATATGAAAAAATAATTGTACGATTCAGTGTAAACAAATTGCATCTTTCAATATAACAAATTGTATATATGTTTCTAAAATACACTATGAGTACACGATGTACTATATGCATACAACACTTAGCCTATTCTTCTGATCGGTCATACAACTTTTTGCAAGAGACGAGTTATGAGACATATTCTTCGAACCAAATATATATCAACCGGAATATATCATTTTATAATTAATGATGTGTAATTAATTAACAAAATGGTAAATTTTAGTAAATAAATAAAAACAATCCCATATAAAGATAACTCTTTGCTTAAGTATATATATTTCCTAGCTAGCTAGGTAGCTAATTATTCCCTTGAGGGCTATTGAAAAGTAGAAAGATAAAGGGTTTGGGGAATCAGAAAATAAATTTATGGCCACTGAAAGTGAAGGCTTTTGGTGGTGAAAAAAGTAGATCACAAAAAATGGAAAATCAAGGCGGTTCCACTTCTTGCTTGAAGACGATGATATAGCAAGAGATAATTATATCACATATTCTCATGCTTAAAATCCAGGATTGTATCTTCTATCTCTTTCTTGTAAACTGATTTTTTTTGTCAGGTGGCCCTGAGGGCATGCCACCAAACAGGGGCGAGATCCCCCAATTTATATACTATCTCCGTTCCAAAGTTTTTTTTGGATATTTACTATGTGTTTGGAGTTTAATGTAAAGTTGTTTATTATTATTTGAGGTGATAAAGTATTTGGTGTATAGTATTGACTTTTTTACTTTATTGAAAAATAGAATAATATTTATTAAAGATGATACAATATAATGCATTAAAAGGCCCCTTAACTATCGCTTTTTATTTTAAAAGACTCCTAAATAATTTTTTGTTTTAAAAAACTCTAAAATTATCAATTTTTATTTCGAAAGACCCCTGAACTATAGTTTTCTTAGATATAATTAATGTTTTTCGATAAAATATGACACATTAAATCAATTTCAATGCTATTATTTTCAGATCAATTTCCAATTTTTTTTAAGTCTCTAACAAACTCTAAAAAAGGGGCCTTATAAAATTAAAATTATATAATATAAGGGCTTTTTAAAATAAAAAAAAGTTTAGGGGCCTTTTGAAATAAAAGTTGATAGTTTAAGGGCTTTTTAAAATAATTTAGGGATCTTTCGAAATAAAAGTTGATAGTTTAGGGGCCTTTAGATGCATTATGTCAAGATGATAAAGTGATAAAATATTGAGTATATGAGCGAGTGATATACATGAGTGTTTGAAGGGTTTGAATTAAAATATGTATTTTCATTTTAAAAAATGTATAAAAAAGTTTGGAATTGACTGAAATGAAAATAGTACAGTAGAGTTTGGGATAGAGGAACTACATATTAAAATTTTGTAGCTTTTCCAAATATTTCGGCTAGCCGAATTGGTTTGCTCACTCGCCTAAAAATCTTGGTGTATTGGTAGGCTGCAGGATTGAACACTCATTCATTAATTTTACATGATTACTTTATAAAATTATTGTGTTGCTTTTATTTAAACATTGAGTTTAAAAACAGCTATTATATGCATCTCATTTTATCCGTTTAATTAATTTAATGAAATTGTCTTCATAGTAATAATAATTTAGGAGCTCTAGTATTCTTTTGTAACACGAGTACAACGGTACTTGAATTCCTTGTACAACTTTAGACGGAATAATACATAATCAGATTTTTATATAAATTCAATCTGGTCGAATAGTGCCACCCTAATTAATTTTGCCAACAAATAACTTTTGTTTTCTGTTACAATCATAATTGATTCTCCTTCATTATTAAATACCCCGGGTACGTACGTACACGCCTACCCATGCGCATTCAGTCAAAATTAATATTGAACTGAAACCCCTCTCTCTAGTCCGTATTTGCACCCCACTCCCCAGTTAATTCATGCATGCATGCGTCATTTCTATTTTTTTCTTTAAAAAATCCCTCATTGTTTCAAAAAAAAAAAAAATATCCCTCATGTGTAACTTATATAGTTTGAAACTAACTAATATATACAGTTACAATTGTAAATCAATATTACTACTCTTATTAATAAGTTCATAAATATAGTGGTATTAATTTATAAGTGTAATAATATTAATTTCATACCATGACCAAGTTTAACTAGAAATTTACTTTTAAAAATAAAAACTACAAGTACAAATTAAATTACAAAAAGCACTGAAATTTTATAATTGTGGTTGATTAAGTACATCAAAGGATGTGGGCAACATAATTAGTACATTAATCCATCCGAAATATTACTTCGTACTACTACCGTATAATAAAACACTAATATATTAATACATAAGTCCCAAAAAAAAAAAAGACATTAATTAATACAACCAAAAAAAAACTCATATTAACGATTAATATAATTATTTCTAAAGCCAAAGTGCACCGGCTTCCTTGAGGAGTGGAACCAAATTGCCGCTGATATGCGACGCCATGACTCTGTCCATTGCTCCGACGAGTTTGCCGCCGATAAAGACCACCGGCACGGCGGAGCCACCGCCGAGCAGCTGCGAGAGCGCCCTCTCTATCTCCTGGCCTCGTGGGTCTTGGTCAATCTCGTAGACCGTGGGGTTGACTCCCATCCCACAGAAAAGCCTCTTCACTGCATGGCACATGCAGCACGTGCTCATGCTAAATATCACCACCGCGCTGCCGGAGGCCAGACGCACCACCCTATCAAGAGGGTCGGCGCCGCCGGTGACGGCGGAGGAGTAGTAACTACGTGAGTTTGATTGGTATTGCATCTCGATTTTATAATTAAAAAGAAATTCAAGAATCAAGAAAAGAGAGAATGAGGAAAAAAGAAAGTGTTAGTCCGAGGATTTTTGGAATGATGATGTGTGGAAAATTATGAGGATAAAAGGGGTTATATATAGTTGGAGATTTGGGGGGTGGGGGTGTTTGGGTTTGTCTTTTGTTGTCTGAAAGCGTGCTAAGGGGGTGTATGTGGTTTTTGCTTAAAAAGGGTTGCAAAAAAGCACTAAATGTGAGACAGCAAAAGACACACTCTGGCGGCTACAATGGGCGTATGTTGTATTCCTAACAATTACCGAAGATTAGATACTATACTAAATTCTTTAAAGATTTGACGTGCTTCCTACCAAATTTCTATTCCGATTTGGTACAAAAGATTGAAGCATTTATTTCCATTTATTAAAAGTTCGATGTTCTCTAATAATGTATGGAAGAGTGGGTGAATATATAATGAGACACTCTTAATTATGTGTAATATTAGAACATTAAAGAATCCTTCAAAAGGAAAAAAAGAAAAAGGACAATAAAGAAGGAAGTAGGAAATTTGTGGATCTTTCTACGTCAAATCGAGTTTTCCAAAAAAATTGCATAGAGGTAAATAGAATAATACGCTCCCAGATCCGTGTTACTATAAAAATAATTAAATGTTAGTGTAAGGTATTGAAAAATGTGTTAGTATATGGAGATATGTGTGTTACTACATAAACAAAGTCAGTCCAAAATGCGAGGAAGAAAAAATTGAATTCAAAGATATGATTAACATAGTAAGATAAAAAAAAAAACCTAAATTCAATTGAAACCTAAGATGAGAATATGGAAATATGGAGGAAGAAGAATGAAGCAGGTCTATTCAAACTTTAAAGGTTTATTGCACAAATTGATAAGTGCAATATTGCATATGATCGTTTGTGATATATAATAAATCAAAATTAAAATGAAAAAATTGCTCATAGATATAATTTGTAATCAAATCTTACTTTATGATTCAATTACTTTTTGATTTTACCCTAAGATACAAAACATTCTCATTTTACCCACATCTCCCACATTTTCATTTTCAGAAAAATAGAAAACATGCATGTCACCTTTTAAATTTTGTGCAAAATCTATAATTTTAATTTTTTTGTATATGTTAAATTACAACGTATGAGGTGAGAGAAAAAAACATTTGGGGAAGTACAATTCAGACGTTGTCAGCACGTGATGTCAGCGGTACAGAAAAAGTGTCAGATATTAAAATTGCACATAACCTCCATTTCTACACATTGTTGTTTACATAAGGGCAATTAAAAATTTTAATCCCAAATTTTGTACCTAAGAGTGAGACTTAAAATCAAGAAGAGAAAAAAAATTTGGTCCCATAACTTTCCTGTAATCTGTTTTTAGTCTAAAAAAAACTATTCAATTTTGATCTCATAACTATCTTGATTGTCCAGTTTTAGTCCCATTTTTGCCCAAAATTGAAAATACAATTTACTCTATGATCACCTAAGTAAATAATGACTTTACTTGATAATTGGCGTGTATGAATTAAGTGAGAAAATCCATGACTTACTTCGTAAATAATTAATACTAATATAATTTGGATCGAAGGAAATAATTATATCCAAGTTTTTAGGGTTTTAGTATAAAATCAAATGTCTTTGGCCCAATTCCATTTAATTCTTTTGATCATTTAATATGGAGATCAGAAGTTTTTAGATAAGAAAAATAATATGTATAGATCTGTATTAATTTATGATGCACGTATATCGAGATATATTATTTTTTTCAAGAGTTTAGGACTACGCAGAAATTAATCGTGTGACGTAATAAATCAGCTACCGTGTGGTCTTCCACATTAAATAGCTAATATTTAAACTAGACAACGAAACTTATATTTTTGTGGAAGAAGCTTTATTGCCCGAGAGGACTTTTCTTTATAGCTTACCATCAATTATGTCTACATAGCAACTTTTAATGTTATTGTGCTCTCTAGCCAAACTTGAGACAAGGTGCAGTAAAATAGATTCACTCATAATTGAGTTTTTAATATAATTTTTATAATTGAGCCTACGCCAGCATTATATAAATGCCTAGAGTTAAATGCAATATTAATAGTGGACACATATTGACACGTTCACGGTTGAGGTATCATGTATGTGTACGAAATGATAATTAAATGAATTATTTTCTTATCTAAATATGTTTTCTTTATGGGAAAAAAATTAAGATATATACTAAGGGGGTGTTTACAAAAATTTATGGTTTTAAATAAGTGATTAAAATTAGTGGTTATAGAAAAGGTGATTAATAGCAAAAGTTGATAGTGTTTGTAAAAAAATTCAAAGAAAAGTTGATAATGTTTGCAAAAAAAGTTAAAAAATTTAAAAAAAAGACTAATACGCTATTAAAAGCACCCTCTTTGAAGCTTTTAGCTTATATCTTATGAGAACTTATTTACGCTACTAAAAGTGAAATAAAACACTCCAAATTGATTCTGCACACAATTCTAGGTGACTATAATCACTTATAAGTTTTGCAAACACCCCCTAAATGGGAGTACAAGGGGTACTACAATCCGTACATTACATGGAACACATAATGTAAACTCCTATCCAGAAACTGGAAAAATAAGAACATAAGAACTAATATTTCTATGCTAGTACGTACAACTCCTAAACATACAGAAAGATTTGCCAACTAACACGTGAAAGAAACAAAACTAGCACCAGGGAGTTTAATAGACAACCATGACCAAAATCCCGCTTTCAGTTCGTCTATCACCATGAACAAGACTAATATTACTGAAGATAAGGCCGTTTCGGCATTTCTAGATCGTCCATAAAACACCAATCCAAAATATAGCAGAATGGGCTTCTACGCTTACCCGGGCCAAGGATGGAACAACGACGAAGGAAGTGAATAATAAGGGACGTGGAAGCTCCAACCGAACAGTTTAACCACCTATAAATAGCGGACCAAATTTGAGCACTGAAACTATAATAGAAGAAAGGATGTTGAAGGTCTTCCTCACAATCTTCGCACAGTGTGTAAAGAGTATCATCATTTCCTGTGATTCTGTTCTTGGCTTTCGGATAAGATTTTGTAGGCAATCTTTGTTGAAGGACTTTCCATTATATAACTTGGACAAGTCTCGAGGCAAAGCTTTTCCAGAGAACCTTAAACGCCTCGGATTGTTGTTGAAATCATTGATTTTTCGAACATTTTGTATTCACGAGCCTCACATAGGCTTCTTTGGATGAGTAAACTTCGTTGGTGAGAAACTCCATCTCCGTTGATATTTCATATCTTGTTGCAGTTTGTAAGTCTTCTCAAAATATCGTTCAGATGATTACATTTAGAATCATTGTTATGTAAGCCTTCTCAAAATATCGTACAGATCGTAAGCCGTTGATATCTTTTAGATACCGCCAATCAACCAAACCGTAAGCCTTCTCAAAATCCACTTTGAAAATGATTATGTCCTTCTTCTTTTTCTTTGCTTCGTCAATGATTTCATTTAGAATCACTGCACCATCTAAGATTTCATGTCCAGCCAAGAAAGAAGAAGTCGATGCATAATCGTCATGTATTGTTCGCCTTCTTGACAGCCGCGTACTTCTCAAGACCAATTTTTTTTTTTTTTTTTTGAGAAATTGGTTTCCTGGTGGGGTCGATATTGAGTACGTGATAGGCGACCTCTGTTGGGGTTATGTATCCCAAGAACCTCGGGATCGGTTTCCACCACATCTTTGTGCGACCAAAAAAATATTGGAATATAGAGGCACGTAACACGTAATACATGCGTAGCGGAATTATAGTTCACCAACAACGAACAGTTAATTGCATAAACAAGAACAATTAATCATAGCGAGAAATCTTACAATAATTCAATAGCAGATTTCTCGACTACGGTATCCACGTAATCCCCGTGGACAGACTTGCACAGATTTACTAGCGTTAAATTTGAGACGGAATTTGCTAGGAAAATTTCTATTCTAGATTTTATGGAGAAACTAGGTTTTCTTATTGTAGTAAATAATGAATCCCGAGATGTTATATATATAGGGAGAGATTGGCTTAAATCTTAAGCAATCTTTATTAGGAAGATAATTCCTAATCTTGCAAAAAAATCTCAAAGATATGTTATTCCCTACGGATATTTTCCTATAATAATATTCCATATTATTATTTGGGATTCCTATTTAATTAAATAGTAATAATAATTAATTTCAAATTAATATATTATTAATTCTCCATAAATTAAATATTAAATCTAATTTAATACTAAATCAACCAACTATAATCCGTTCACGGGAGTTACTTGTTGTGTGACCCATAGGCCCTCATACATCGAACGATTAGTCAAACTAATGGTCTTAATTGAACCCTAGACAATAAACCAGACATTCTCAATATATGAGGTACGTTGCGAGAAACGTGCAACTACCTGTAATTGAAACATGGGCTATTACAATTTTCTCCTTTCATTCACGAATACTCGATTAGTCTTGAACATGATGAAGTGTCTATTCAAATAACTTAATCATATTATCTCCAATCACTAATTGATCATTTATGTTACATTTGGCCACAAAGTCCAAGTTACCGTGCATTGACCAATGTCTTTAATCCAATTATGATGACAAGATGAGTATTCTCTCTAAATCCACTTTGAGGAATGAATCCTATTCTTGGCTCAACTACCACGCACATGCACTTCGTGATGAACCCAATCCAAGTCATATCTACCCATGGAAGGGTGTAAGCGTCGGTCATGGTCAAAGTTTATCACTCCACACATGTCGTGCTATTGACCTCAAGTCAAAGGAGTATCACATCGCTCCTACTAACCGAGATATCCGTAGACAAATATAGTGGAACTACATCAAACGGTTGCTCGGATAGGTATACAAATACCCTCTAAGGTATTTGTGCATCCATCATGAGATACCTAGTATCTCGTAGTAAGTGAGATCTTACTACACTCTCTAAGAGTATGATGCAGATCGCACACCAATCTCCATTGCATCATCAATATCCCATTCTTGATGATCCTTGATCGGGGCTATTTGAGAATCATGCTTAATTCATTTGAGTTCTCACACACTCAATGACAACAGTGATTCAAGGGAACACAAATAAGAACAAATGCAAACAATCAAACATAATATTCTAATAAGTGTAACGCCATACATTTATTATTAAATAAATAATAATATTAAACCAACACTGAATATTATCTTAGTATTATGTCCATACAAAGGATTGTCTCTAGGACACTAACACTAATAATCTCCCACTTGAACTAGAGCCAATCACTTACATGCCTAACCCCTAGACCATTAAAATGTCTAGTGTGCACATGAATACTCAAAGCTTTGGTGAAGGGATCAGCCAAATTATTTTCCGTGGGAACACACGTTCCAACTCTATCTCCCCTCTAGCGATTATCTCTCTTATCAAGTGATAAGACCTTGGTACATGCTTGTTTCTGTTATTGGATCTCGGTTCCTTAGCTTGCGCAAATTATTGTCTGTCTGACTTTATTGGACTTAGGCACTTTCGGAACTACCCCAAGTTCATTTAAGAACTGCTTTATCCAGACAGCCTCTTTGGCAGCTTCCGTCGCAGCAATATACTCAGTTTTGGTTGTTGAGTCCGCGGTAGTCTCTTGTTTGGAACTATTCTAACTAACCGCCCCACCATTGAGAGTGAACACATAGCTTGTGTTGGTCCCGAAAAACCCGATTTAAAGCTAGTAAAATCTCAATGGGAGGTGACTTAATTTTTTTTTTATATAATGTGTTATGCTTGATTTGCTAAAGTATGTATGGCGATTAATATGAAAGCAAATAAGAACACACGTGTTTTTATAGTGGTTAGGATAACTCGTCCTACATCCACTCTTCCTTCATGGGGCACCAACAACCAACAGAGATGTTTACCGGGTTCTCACTCAAACGGGACTTATCACCCTCACGGGATTGCTGCCCTCCCTTTTGGGATTGCTAGATGTTTACTGGGTTCACACTCAAACGGGACTTATCTCCCTCCACGAGATTGCCTACCCTCCCTTTTCGGGATTGCTAGATGTTTTGAGTTCACACTCAAATGGGACTTATCTCCCTCACGGGATTGACCCTCCCTTTCCGGGATTGCTAGATGTTCTACCGAGTTCACACTCACCTACAAACTTATCCTATCAAACCGATTTGGGTAAGGTTTGTTTGGTTTCAACTAGGTTGAGATTTTCCCTTACATTTGTTTAGCCTCAATGCTAAGGATGAGAAAATCTCTCTAAACTAGGATATTACATTTGTGCTTAGATCTATTGAAGAACACTCTTGGGTAAATTTGGATATGTAATGTTACGTGTTCTTGAATGGAGATGCTTGAATATTTAGCTTTAATCTTCACTTTGCAAAAACTCCATCTTCTTCTTTTGAAGATAGTGCAATGTATTTATAGTGTGGATTTGAATATTACCGTTGAGAGTAATATTCAAATCCATACTAATAGTCTTCCAAATTTTCTTTGTCCTATTACCTTTTTTTTTTGCGGCTTTATGTCACATTCATATATGTGTTGTTATCTTCTTATTGTCCAGCTGCTTTTGTGTGTCTAATGGATCTGATCATTTCGTCACTTTGTTCATCTCTTACGATTAAACATCCCATTGAAATCGATCAGAGAAATGCGGTCTGAGATTTACGGTGTCTTGTCCTTTGTTCATCGATCTTTGAAATCCTTGTTCATCGATTCTTGAAATCACTTTGTTCATCCGAATCCCATTTCCTTTCATCCGAATGATTTTTGATTTCTTCTCGTCGATTTATTTCTTCTTCTTAACTTGTTCTCTCGTTCCCCCCCCAACTTGTTATCTCACTTAAATAACACAAGTTGATAATGTTTTCAGCATAATTAATCAAAACTAAAATATCCCAACAACTTGGCCAGACTTGTAATCATCACGAATCGGATTGAAAACTTCGTCCGCATAACCCGGTAGCAACTAGTTACGATGACCTCCATAGACCAAAAACAATCTTTAAGACGTCCGAGGTACTTGAGAATGTTCTTGGCAAAGAATCGAAAGGAGGATCACCCGGATTCCTTCGATGGTCTTGATACACATCTGGCCTTGTTCAAGTCATGGCGTACATGATGGACCCAATTGCGGATGCATATAGTATGTCCTTCATGCACCGGATTTTAGCGTCCGTGGAAGGACAATCCTTCTTAGACAGCTTTATCCCATGACATGACGGTAGAGAACCGCTTTTAGAGTTCTCCATCGCGAATCACTTCAACACCTTATCTCGTGAAAGGATGGTGATGATAGCCCCATCTTCTTGGATCTATCCCTATGGATCTTGAT
Organism: Stenogyne calaminthoides; assembly: GCA_037126765.1. Classification (NCBI taxonomy): domain Eukaryota; kingdom Viridiplantae; phylum Streptophyta; class Magnoliopsida; order Lamiales; family Lamiaceae; genus Stenogyne; species Stenogyne calaminthoides. The sequence goes on along the minus strand of JBBCBC010000016.1, from coordinate 12,332,961 downwards.
CCCTAAGATATAGAAGGCTTCACCAAGATCCTTCATCATGAAGATCTTTGATAACCATTCTTTCACAGACTGCATGAGTGGGATATTGTTTCCCATAATCAGTATGTCGTCGACATACACAACTATGAAAATAATATTCTTCCCAATGTATTTTCGATAGACGCGCGGATCTTCCGAATTTCTGAAGAAGTCAAATGATTTGACAGCCTCATCAAATCGAATATTCCAACTCCTAGAAGCTTGCTTCAATCCATAAATGGATCGTTTAAGCTTGCACACAAGATTGGATTTTGACTTTGATATGAAACCTTTCGGTTGAGTCATAAACACTTCCTTATCAATGCTCCCATTGAGGAAAGCTGTTTTGACATCCATCTGCCAAATTTTGTAATCGAGGTGTGCTGCTACCCCAAGTAAAATTCGAATGGACTTTATTTTAGCAACTGGTGAGAAAGTCTCGTCATAGTCTATGCCTTCGCGTTGGCTATAACCTTTCGCCACCAACCTAACCTTGTAGTTTCGTACCTTGCCGTTTATGTTAGTGTTAGTGTCCTAGAGACAATCCATTGTAAGGACATAATACTCAGATGATATTCAGTGTTGGTTTAATATTATTGTTTATTTAATATTAAATGTATGGCATCACACTCATTACAATATTATGTTTGATTGTTTGCATTTGTTCTTATCTGTGTTCCCTTGAATCACTGTTGTCATTGAGTGAAGTGAGAACTCAGATGACTTAAGCAAGATTCTCAAATAGCCCCGATCTAGGATCATCAAGAATGGGATATTGATGATGCAATGGAGATTGGTGTGCGATCAACATCATACTCTTAGAGAGTGTAGTAAGATCTCACTTACTACGAGATACTAGGTATCTCATGATGGATGCACAAATACCTTAGAGGGTATTGGTATACCCATCCGAGCAACCGTGTTATGTAGTTCAACTATATGTGTCTACGGGTGTCTCGGTTAGTAGGAGAGATGCGATACTCCTTTGACTTGAGGTCAATACACACGCCATGTGTGGAGTGATGAACTTTGACCATGATCGACGCTTTCATCCATCTATGGGTATATATGACTTGGATTGAGTTCATCATGAAATGCATGTGCGTGGTAGTTGAGCCAATAAAAGGATTCATTCCTCAATGTCATTTGTCAATGCACGTCAACTTGGACTTTGTGGCCAAGTGTGACATAAGTGATCAATTAGTGATTGGAGATAAATTGATTAAGTTATTTGAATAGACACTTCATCATGTTCAAGACTAATCGTGTATTCGAATGAAAGGAGGAAATTGCAATAGCCCATGTTACAATTACAGGTAGTTGCACGTTTCTTGCAATGTACCTCATATATTGAGAATGTCTGATTTATTGTCTAGGGTTCAATTAAGACCGTTAGTTTGACTAATCGTTTGATATATGAGGCCTATGGGTCACATAACAAGTAACTCCCGTGTACGGATTATAGTTGGTTGATTAAGTATTAAATTGGATTTAATATTTAATTTATGGAGAATTAATAATATATTAATTTGAAATTAATTATTATTACTATTTAATTAAATAGGAACCCAAATAATAATATGGAATATTATTATAGGAAAATATCCGTAGGGAATAACATATCTTTGAGATTTGTTTTGCAAGATTATGAATTATCTTCCTAATAAAGATAACTTAAGATTTTAGCCAGTCTCTCCCTATATATATGACTTCCCGGGATTCATTATTTACTACAACAAGAAAACCTAGTTTCTCCATAAAATCTAGAATAGGAATTTTCCTAGCAAATTCTGTCTCAGATTCAACGCTGGCATATCTGTGTAGATCTGTTCACGTGGATGCCATAGTTGAGAAATATATTATCGAATTACTGTAAGGTTTCTCATTATGATTATTGTAATCATTTATGCAATTATATTTTCGTTGTTGGTGAACTATTTATTTCCGCTGCGCATGTATTACGTTTTTACGTGCCTCTAAATTCCAACAGTTTGCATTGGTCTTACGCTTGTAGACCCATTTTCAACCTATAGGTTTGACCCCTTTTGGCAACTCAACCAAGTTCCAGACTTGATTGGTGTACATCGAGTCCATCTCAGATTTCATGGCTTCATGCCACTTCTTCGAGTCAACATCTAATGTTGCCTCAGAGTTCTAGGTTCATCTTTATACGGGATCTCCACATCATCATGTTCCTCCACGAGGAAACCATAATATCTGGTGATCGGATTACGAACTCTAATGGACTTACGGAGTTGTGGTTGTTCAGGCTGCACATTCTGATCGTGAAAATTTTGTGGTACATCGATTTTATCGTTAACCGGGGGGCCTCAAGAGCGACACTTCCGGATGCTTCTTGAGCACTTCCGGATGCCTCTTGAGCAGGAGTTTGAACTATGCTGTTCTCATTCAGCCTACTTGGAGTTCGTTGTTCGGGCAATGCAATTTCAATTACGCTCCCACTAGCTGAAAGAGGATCACTTAGTGATAAACTTCCACCATATGAGCTGCTAAATGCTCCCATTGATTCTTTGTCATGTTGTTTTGACAAGGCATCAGTCTCCTTGTTAGTTTTTGGTTCTTGAATTTCTTCAAGTTCTATCATCTTACAACCTTGTTCCTTGAAGACGTAGTCTTCCTCGAGGAATCTAGCCCGCCTAGAAACAATCACTGACTATTTCTCCGGTAGATAGAAGTAATATCCTTTAGTTTCCTTAGGATATCCCACAAAATAACCCTTTTCACCTTTGGATTCCAACTTGTCAGTGAGCATCTTTTTCTCAATCACGGGAAACCCTATGTCTTGATATGTGATAAAGTTGGCTTCTTGCCACACCATAACTCGTATGGTGTATGCTCAACTGACTTGGATGGAATCCTATTCAGAATGTAGATTGAGGTTTATAGTGCGTATCCCCATAAGAATGTCGGAAGAGAGAAAAAAGCTCATCATGGACCTCACCATCTCTAACAGGGTTCGGTTTCTCCTTTCGGACACACTGTTCATCTGAGGTGTTTCGGGAGAAATCCATTGTGACTAGATTCCATGTAACTTCAAGTAATCAGTGAATTCATGACTAAAGTATTCACCTCCTCGATCTGATCGAAGAATCTTGATACTCTCACCAAGTTGCTTTTCTAATTCAGCCTTAAACTCCTTGAATTTCTCAAACGATTCGGATTTGTGTCTCATAAGATACACATATCCGCACCTTAAGAAATCATCAGTAAAAGTAATGAAGTATCCGAACTGACCCCTAGCTAGAGTGGGCAATGGTCCACAGACATCAGTGTAGATAAACTCTAGAACTTCTTTGGCACGAACTCCTTTCCCAGAAAAGGGTTTATTGGTCATTTTGCCCTTAAGACAAGATTCATAACTTCCATAAGACTCAAAGTCGAATGGGGTTAAGTAGTCTAACTTCCTTAACTGTGCAATTCTTTTCTCGTTTGCATGATCAAGTCTACAATGCCACAAGTAAGTCGGGTTTTCATGATTACTAAGTTTGAGTCTTTTATTTTGTATATTAAGAATGTTATATCCACAATGCAACAAATATAAACCATTAGATAGAGGAGCATTTCCATAAACACGACCATTAAGCAAAAATAACAATTATTGTTTGCAAAATGGAAGGAAAAACCTTCAATATCCAACATCGGAATAGAAATAATGTTGCGGGTAATAGAAGGAACAAAATAACAATTATTCAGTTCAAGTCTAAAACCAGAGGGTAAATTTAAAACATAAGTGCCAACACGTTCAGCAGCAAATCTTGCTCCATTCCCAATGTGCAACGAGACTTCACCCGGCCTAACTGCCCTGCTATCCTTGAGACCATGCACATTTGTACAAATGTGTGAGCCACAACCGGTATCTAATACCCAACAGTTAGTATCATTTGTGGACATGTTTATCTCAATAACAAACATACCTGTTCCAGAGGCTGAGACACCTTGTGTCTTCTTTTCAACTGTTAGAACCTTACAGTCCTTCTTCCAATGCCCCTTCTGCTTGCAGTGGAGGCATACATCCTTGTCTACCCTCTCCTTTTTTGAATTTCACCTTTGGGCTTAAGGAAGTTCGGCTTGTATCCTTTCTTTGCCTTGCCCCTTCACTTCCTCTTTCCTTTCGGACCAGAAGAAATAGAGGCACTCACCATGAGCACGGGCTTTTCCTTAGAAGTGGAAGACTCAAAATTCTTTAGCATGTTGTGTAGCTCGGGCATAGTCGATTCCATCTTATTCATATTAAAGTTTACTAAGAAACTCGAATATGAATCGGGAAGTGACTGAAGAATGGCATAAACAACAACATTGGTGTTGAGCTCAATGCCCAAACGACCAAGTTTCTCAATCAGCCCAATCATCTTCAATACATGAGGAGAAACCTTCCCTCCCTCAGACATTCGGCATCTACACAGATCCCTCATCACTTCATAAATCTCGGAGCGAGATTCAAAATCAAAGAAATCCTTCTGATGCTTGATCATCTCGAAGGGAGGCATCCTCTTATGCTGCCTTTGCAACTCGGGAGTCATCCCGAGTAGCATAACACACTGAGCCTGGGAAGCATCCTCTTGATGCTTCTTCTGAGCCTCGGCGTCAAACGCCTCATACTCTTCAGTACCAGCCTCCGGGGTAACAGGGATTGGTGTGTCTAACACGTACTCAATCTTTTCTTGCCTGAGCACCAAACGAATGTTTCGGTGCCAGTCGAGAAAATTTGGCCCAGCAAATTTGTTCGTTTCTAAAACGCTTCTCAATGACAAGTTATTCATTTCAACAATCCTAAAGAAATAAAATAAAATGGGAATTAAACACATAATTCCTATGATCAATATTCAGCAATCAAAATAAACGTGGCATTTTAAGTTTATCTTGTTTCCATTATTTTCACATATTCAACGACCTCATCGGAAGAATATGAATTTATATCCAATATAAATCTTAATGGACTAGGATCTACGATCTTATTTCTACAACATCTACTTTGGTTGATTGTTGTAATAATAAAACTGGTAGGTCTCTAAACTAATTGCAAGATTGCAACTCCTAGTTGATTGGGCCAAGCTCAATCGGATGTCACTTAACTTTCGTTTCCCTGCTTTGACTGGTGAAACAAAGTCAAGTTGGTTCACAACCATCAAGCGGCGATACTACGTGTCCCTATAAAAGTCCCGTTGAATGTAGATCCGAGCAAAAGACTTTGGTCTTAAATACCCATTAGAACGAAATCCCTGGTTTACTTTTAATTTTGATGGAAGACATCGTTTCAATTTAATGAAAAACCATATTTTAGTGAGGAACGTTTTAAAGGCGGGGTATTAATTGCTTAATCTAGATCCAACATAATGTATAAGTCATATTTGAGCAATTATTGGGCGCCGCCTACCCAAACATAACACAAACGGACTAACAAGTATTTTAGGCTACGTCTACCCAAATATTTAATACGGTCCGACAGATATTAGGCGCCCACCTACCTAAGCAATAATAATGCGGACAAAAATGCTAACAAATTTAAATAAACAGGTTAACAAGTGGGATTTTAATAACCCTTTTAAAATCCAAATTTTTAAATTCAATTTATGGTTATTAAAATAATAATTAATCGAATTAATTATAAAATAAAATCCAATTTTATTTCATGACTTAAAGTTAATCTTATTAGTTTTAAATCAAATTTTAATTTTTTTATTTGTTAAGGGCTCATGTGCAAATTTCGAAAAAACTACACAGAAGGGCCTGTCCTAAATCCAATTTCGGCACAACCCTTCCACTCATCATCGCCCGGTTTTCAAAACCATTTTCCGATCAGGTCATCCAAATCAAACATCCAACAATTCATCAGTTTATCAGAATTATTAAAAAAAAATTCCCAAAATTGTTCCAATTATTAAGGTTCAATCAGATTTCAGTTTAATCAATTCCAAACCAATCCAAATATCCCAATCAGCAACACATCAGAATTCAAAAATTCATCAGAAGAACAACCCAGATCAAGAACACACATGCATCGAATCTGGACAAGGGACAAATCGAACATCTGAAACCAACCGACGCACGGGCGCGAGTTGTCGTCGCCGCCTTCGCGCGTGGGCGAATCGCCGCCGCGAATGAAGTAACCAGGTGGGGCCGTGCGTGAAGCAGCGGCCCCCTTTGCTCGAACTAGTTTGAAACCAGAAGGCAACAAAATCGAATCGGCGGCGCGCCGCCTCTGGTTCGTCTTGATTTCGGTGGCGTGCCACTTAGAATCGAATCAAAACGGACACAAGGGTCAAGTTTTGAAGAGATTCAAGTAGTGAGTCTCAAATCGAGGCGAATCGGTGGCGCACCACCGCGATTCGAAGTGATTTGAGGGCGCACCGCCGGGAAAAGAGGCGAAACTAGAGGAATCACATCTCAATCGCGACGATGACGACGAACGCGTAATAGGGAAAGGTGAGCCCCGCGCGACCGATGCGAGTTGTGGCCCAAGGCCGCCAGCTCGAGCGTCGTCGCCGCGGCCCACGAAACCAGAAGAGTACAGCGGCGGAGGCGGGAGGGTTTCTCTCAGAGAAACCCTAATTTGGGTGTGTTGAAGACGAAGACGAAAGGAGCCAAAAAAAATAGGGGTGTGTCTCATCTAATGAGTGTGCCCCAGCACACAAATATATTCATATGGTGCGGTCAACTCACGCAGCCGCACCGAACATTTTATAAAAAAAAAAATTTTATAAAACTGAATTTATGAAATCAATTAAAGAGCCTGAAACTCTGATACCACTGTTGGAATATAGAGGCACGTAAACACGTAATACATGCGCAGTGGAATTAAATAGTTCACCAACAACGAACAGTTAATTGCATAAACAAGAACGATTAATCATAACGAGAAATCTTACAATAATTCAATAGCAGATTTCTCAACTACGGTATCCACGTAATCCCGTGGATAGACTTGCACAGATTTGCCAGCGTTGAATCTGAGATGAAATTTGCTAGGAAAACTCTTATTCTAGATTTTATGGAGAAACTAGGTTTTCTTATTATAGTAAACAATGAATCTCGGATGTCATATATATAGGGAGAGATTGACTTAAATCTTAAGCAATCTTTATTAGGAAGATAATTCATAATCTTGCAAAATAAATATCAAAGATATGTTATTCCCTATGAATATTTCCCTATAATAATATCAATATTATTATTTGAGATTCCTATTTAATTAAATCTATTTTAATTAAATAGTAACAATTATTAATTCCAAAGTAATATATTATTAATTCTTCATAAATTAAATATTAAATCTAATTTAATACTTAATCAACCAACTATAATCCGTACACGGGAGTTACTTGTTGTGTGAGTCATAGGCCTGTTGGAATATATAGGCACGTAAACACGTAATACATGCACAGCGGAATAAAATAGTTCACCAACAACGAATAGTTAATTGCATAAACAAGTGCGATTAATCATAACAAGAAATCTTACAGCAATCCGATAGCAGATTTCTCAACTACGGTATCCACATAATTCCCGTAGACAGATTTGCACAGATATGCCGGCGTTGAATTTGAGACTGAATTTGCTAGGAAAATTCCTATTCTAGATTTTATGGAGAAACTAGGTTTTCTTGTTGTCGTAAATAATGAATCCCGGGATGTCATACATATAGGGAGAGATTGACTTAAATCTTAAGCAATCTTTATTAGGAAGATAATTCCTAATCTTGCAAAACAAATCTCAAAGATATGTTTTTCCGTACGAATATTTTCCTACAATAATATTCCATAATATTATTTGGGATTCCTATTTAATTAAATCTAATTTGATTAAATAGTAATATTAATTAATTCTAAATTAATATATTATTAATTCTCCATAAATTAAATATTAAATCTAATAAAATACTTAATCAACCAACTATAATCCGTACTCGGGGGTTACTTGTTGTGTGACCCATATACCCTCATATATCGAGCGATTGGTCAAACTAACGGTCTTAATTGAACCCCAGATAATAAACCAAACATTATCGATATATGAGGTACGTTGCAAGAAACGTGCAACTACCTGTAACTGTAACATGGGCTATTACGATTTCCTCATTTCATTCACGAATACTTGATTAGTCTTGAACATGATGAAGTGTCTATTCAAATAACTTAATCACTTTATCTCCAATCACTAATTGATCACTTATGTCACACTTGGCCACAAAGTCCAAGTTGACGTGCATTGGCCAACGACTCTTATCCAATTATGATGAGAAGGTGAGTATTCTCTCTAAATCCAGATTGAGGAATGAATCCTTTTCTTGGCTCAACTACCACGCACATGCACTTCGTGATGAACCCAATCCAAGCCATATCTATCCATGGAAGGGTGTAAGAGACGATCATGGTCAAAGTTCATCACTCCACACATGTCATGCGTATTGACCTCAAGTCAAAGGAGTATCGCATCGCTCCCACTAACCGAGACACCCGTAGACACATATAGTGGGACTACATCAAACGGTTGCTCGGATGGGTATACCAATACCCTCTAAGGTATTTGTGCATCCATCATGAGATACCTAGTATCTCGCAGTAAGTGAGATCTTACTACACTCTCTAAGAGTATGATGCAGATGACACACCAATCTCCATTGCATCATCAATATCCCATTCTCGATGATCCTTGATCGGGACTATTTGAGATTCATGCTTAAGTCATCTAAGTTCTCACACACTCAATGACAGTAGTGATTCAAGGGAACACATATAAGAACAAATGCAAACAATTAAACATAATATTTTAATAAGTGTAATGCCATACATTTAATATTAAACAAACAATAATATTAAACCAACACTGAATATTATCTTAGTATTATGTCCATACAAAGGATTGTCTCTTGGACACTAACACTAACAATCTCCGACTTGAACTAGAGCCAATCACATATATGCCTAACCCCTAGACCATTGAAATGTCTAGTGTGTACATGAATGCTCAAAGCTTTGGTGAAATGATCAGCCAAATTATCTTTCGTGCGAACACGTTCTAACTCTATCTCTCCTCTAGCAATTATCTCTCTTATCAAGTGATAACGCCTTGGTACATGCTTGTTTTTGTTATTGGATCTCGGTTCCTTTGCTTGTGCAACCGCACCAGTGTTGTCACAACATAACTTTATTGGACTTCCGGCACTCAGAACTACCCCTAGTTCATTTAAGAACTGTTTTATCCAGACAGCCTCTTTGGCAGCTTCTGCCGCAACAATGTACTCACCTTCGGTTGTTGAGTCCGCGGTAGTCTCTTGTTTAGAACTATTCCAACTAACCGCCTAACCATTGAGAGTGAACACATAGCCTGACTGAGATTTATAATCATCACAGTCAGATTGGAAACTTGCGTCCGCATAACCAGTAGAAACTAGTTCTGACTGACCTCCATAGACCAAGAAGCAATCTTTAGTACGTCTGAGGTACTTGAGAATGCTCTTGACAGCAATCCAGTGAGGTTCACCCGGATTTTGTTGGTATCTACCAGTGGTGTTGACAGCGAAGGCCACATCTGGCCTTGTGCAAGTCATGGCGTACATGATGGACCCAATTGTGAATGCATATGGTATGTCTTCATGCGCCGGATATCAACGTCTGTGGAAGGACAATCCTTCTTAGACAACTTTATCCCATGACATGACGGTAGAGAGACTCTCTTAGAGTTCTCCATCGCGAATCGCTTCAATGCCTTATCTATATAGGTGGACTGTGACAGCCCCAACATCTTCTTGGATCTATCCCTATGGATCTTGATCCATAAGGGTATGTTCGTTTTGCGACTACCACGGACGGACTTTGACTATAAAATCCCAAATACCTTTCTTTTCAATACTCAAAAAAAGTATTTTTAAATCCTACACCATCCACCTCTAATACTATTACTGCACCCTACACCCTACACCCTACACTCCCATCCTATTTTGAAATAAATAATTTGCTATACATGTATATATATCCTCACAAATAATAATCCCCTCACTTTTACACAATTTCCAACACATCACATTCATTCAATCATTGCAACGATAATATAATAATACAAATCAATCAACTTTTTCTCTTTCCTACACAATCCTATCCTATAAAATCCCCAACAAACACATAATCAACTTTTTGAATAGGATTTTAAAATTCAAGGACTTTGAAGTCCAGAATTTTCCACGCCCACTATAAGTCCAAAACGAACATACCCTAAGATATAGCAGGCTTCACCAAGATCCTTCATCATGAAGGTCTTTAACAACCATTCTTTCATAGACTGCATGAGTGGGATAATGTTTCCCATAATCAGTATGTCATCGACATACACAACTTTGAAAATAATATTCTTCCCAATGCATTTTCGATGGACGCACGGATCTTCCGAATTTCTGACGAAGTCAAATGATTTAACTGCCTCATCAAATCGGATATTCCAACTCCTAGAAGCTTGCTTCAATCCATAAATGGATCGTTTAAGTTTGCACACAAGATTGGATTTTGGCTTTGATATGAAACCTTCTGGTTGAGTCATAAACACTTCCTTATCAATGTTTCCATTGAGGAAAGCTGTTTTGACATATATCTGCCAAATCTTATAATCGAGGTGTGCTGCTACCGTAAGTAAAATTAGAATGGACTTGATTTTAGCAACTGGTGAGAAAGTCTCGTCATAGTCAATGCCTTCGCGTTGGCTATAACCTTTTGCCACCAACCTAGCCTTGTAGGTTTGTACATTGCCATTTGCATCGGTCTTATGCTTGTAGACCCATTTGCAACCTATGGGTTTGACCCCATTTAGCAACTCAACCAAGTCCCAGACTTGATTGGTGTACATCGAGTCCATCTCGGATTTCATGGCTTCATGCCACTTCTTCGAGTCAACATCTAATGTTGCCTCAGTATAAGTTCTAGGTTCGTCTTTATATGGGGTCTTCACATCATCATGTTCCTCCATGAGGAAACCATAATATCTGGTGATCGGATTACGAACTCTAGTGGACTTACGGAGTTGTGGTTGTTCAGACTGCACATTTGATCGTGAAAATTTTGTGATACAACGACTTCATCGTTGACCGGGGAGGCCTCAAGAGTGACACTTCCGGATGCTCCTTGAGCACTTTTGGATGCCTCTTGAGCGGGAGTTTAAACTATGTTGTTCTCATTCAGCCTACTTGGAGTTTGTTGTTCGGACAATGCAACTCCAATTACGCTCCCACTAGCTGAAAGAGGATCACTTAGTGATAAACTTCCACCATATGAGCAGTTAAATGCTCCCACTAATTCTTTGTCATGTTGTTGTGACAAGGCATCAGTCTCCTTGTTAGTTGTGGTTCTTGAATTTCTTCAAGTTCTATCATCTTACGACCTTGTTCCTTGAAGATGTAGTCTTCCTCGAGGAATCTAGCCTGCCTAGAAACAATCACTGATTGTTTCTCTGGTAGATAGAAGTAATATCCTCTAGTTTCCTTAGGATATCCCACAAAATAATCCTTTTCACCTTTGGATTTCAATTTGTCGGTGAGCATCTTTTTCACCATCACGGGGCAACCCCATGTCTTGATATGTGAGAAAGTTGGCTTCTTGCCACACCATAACTCGTATGGTGTATGCTTAACCGACTTGGATGGAATCCTATTCAGGTTGTAGATTGAGTTTTATAGTGCGTATCCCCATAAGAATGTCGAAAGAGAGGAAAAACTCATCATGGACCTACCATGTCTAACAGGGTTCGGTTTCTCCTTTCAGACACACCATTCATTTGAGGTGTTCCGGGTGGAGTCCATTGTGACTGGATTTCATGTAACTTCAAGTAATCAGTGAATTCATGGCTAAGGTATTCACCTCCTCGATCTGATCGAAGAATCTTGATACTCTTACCAAGTTGTTTTTCTACTTCAGCCTTAAACTCCTAGAATTTCTCAAACGATTCAGATTTATGTCTCATAAGATACACATATCCGTATTTTGAGAATCATCAGTAAAAGTGATGAAGTATCTGAACTGACCCCTAGCTAGAGTGGGCAATGGTCCACATACATCAGTGTGAATCAACTCTAGAACTTCTTTGGCACGAACTCCTTTCCCAAAAAAGGGTTTATTGGTCATTTTGCCCTTAAGAGAAGATTCACAACTTCCATAAGACTCAAAGTCGAATGGGGTTAAGTAGTCTAACTTCCTTAACCGTGCAATTCTTTTCTCGTTTGCATGACTAAGTCTACAATGCCACAAGTAAGTCGAGTTTTTATGATTACTAAGTTTGAGTCTATTATTTTGTATATTAAGAATGTTATATCCACAATGCAACAAATATAAACCATTAGATAGAGGAGAATTTCCATACACACGACCATTAAGCGAAAAATAACAATTATTGTTTGCAAAATGGAAGGAAAAACTTTCAATATCCAACATCGGAATAGAAATAATGTTACGGGTAATAGAAGGAACAAAATAATAATTATTTAGTTCAAGTCTAAAACCAGAGGGTAAATCTAAAACATAAGTGCCAAAACGTTCAACAGCAACTGTTGCTCCATTCCCAACGTGCAGCGAGACTTCACCCGGCCTAACTGCCCTGCTATCCTTGAGACCCTGCACATTTGTACAAATGTGTGAGCCACAACCGGTATCTAATACCTAGCAGTTAGTATCATTTGTGGACATATTTATCTCAATAACAATCATACATGTTCCAGATCTGAGACACCTTGTGTCTTTTTTTTAGCCGCTAGAACCTTATAGTCCTTCTTCCAATGCCCCTTCTGCTTGCAGTGAAGGCATACATCCTTGTCCACCCTCTCCTTCTTTTGAATTCAACATTTGGGCTTAAAGAAATTCGGCTTGGAGCCTTTCTTTGCCTTGCCCCTTCGCTTCTTCTTTCCTTTCGGAGCAGAAGAAGTAGAGGCACTCACCATGAGCACGGGTTTTTCCTTAGCAGTGGAAGACTCAAAAGTCTTTAGCATGTTATGTAGCTCGGGCATAGTCGATTCCATCTTATTCATATTAAAATTTGCTACGAAACTCGAATATGAATCGGGAAGCGACTGAAGAATGGTGTAAACAACAACATTGGTCTTGAGCTCAATGCCCAAATGACCAAGTTTCTGGATTAGCCCAATCATCTTCAATACATGAGGAGAAACCTTCCCTCTTTTAGACAATCGGCATCTAAACAGATCTCTCATCACTTCATAAATTTCAGAACGAGATTCAGAATCAAAGAGATCCTTCAGATGCTTAATCATCTCGAAGGAAAGCATCTTCTCATGTTGCCTTTGCAATTTGAGAGTCATCCCGAGTAGCATAACACACTGAGCCTGGGAAGCATCTTCTTGATGTTTCTTCTGAGCTTCGGCGTCAAACGCCTCATACTCTTCAGTACCAGCCTTCGGGGTAACGGGGATTGGCGTGTCACGTACTCAATCTTTTCTTGCCTGAGCACCAACGAACGTTTCGGTGCCAATCGAGAAAGTTTGGCCCAACCAATTTGTTCGTTTCCAAAACTCTTCTCAATGACAAGTTATTCATTTCAACAATCCTAGAGAAATAAAATAAAACAGAAATTACACACAAAATTCCTATGATCAATATTCAGCAATCAAAATAAACGTGGCCTTTCAAATTTATTTTGTCTCCATTATTTTCACATATTCAACGACCTCATCGGAAGAATACTAATTTATATCTAATATAAATAATAATGGACTAGGATCCACATTCCTACTATCACAATATCTGCTTGGGCTGATTACTATGATAGCAGAACTGGTAGGTCTCCAAACCAATTGCAAAACTTCGAACTCCTAGTTGATTGAACCTAGTTCAATCTGATGCCCCTTGACTTTCGTTTCCTTGCTTGGGCTGGTGAAACAAAATCAAGTTGATTTACAACCATCAAGCGACGACACTACATGTCCCTATGAAAGTCCCGTTAGATGTAGATCCGAGCAAAAAACTTGGGCCTTAAATACTCATTGGAACAAAATCTCCGGTTTACTTTCAATTTTGATGGAAGACATCGTTCAATTTAATGAAAATCATATTTTAGTGAGGATCATTTTATAAGGCGAGGTATTAATTGCTTAATCGAGATCCATCATGTTAATCTACATCACATTTGAGCAATTATTGGGCGCCGCCTACCCAAACATGACATTATAAGGACTAACACTTATATGGGCGTCGTCTACCCAAACAATAATACAATCCGACAATTATTGGGCGCCGCCTACCCAAACAGTTATAATGCAGACTGTAAAACTGTTTAACAAATTAAATTTGAAAAAGGTTAAACAAGTGGGATTTAATAATTCCTTTTTAAATCAAATTTCAAAATCCAATTTAAATTTGATTTTAAATTATTAAAATTTAATAATTAATCCAATTAATTATTTTGGTCCAACCAATATCCAATTTTAAATTAATCCAAATTAATTTACAAAATTAGATTTTAATTGTTTTATTGTTAGGGGCTTAGATGCAATTTCCGAAATTGCACTAGAGGGCCTGTTCCAAATTAAATTTGCAAAACAACCCTCCGCCATCACCGCCCAAATCCGACAGCATCCAATATGTAATTTGGGACAACCGTTTCCAAATACCAACCTAAATCATCAATAATTTTAGAATCAATCTAATCAATTCATCAATTTTGTCCATCTGTAGAAATGGAAATCGAACCCAGAAGAACGAAGTCAATTGAACAAGAAACATGTTATTCATGGCACAAAATTGCCACCCACAATTCCAAATAATGGGGGATACAGTACCAAAATCAAGTTCAAAACCAGGGTTAGGAGACGACGACGGGCAACCAGTTAGCATTAGAAGCGAAACGAAGAGGACGAATCGACGTCGATACTAGTTACACGACGATTGCTAAGATTTAATACGGTGAAACGTGTGCAAGTACGTCTTGTTTGATTTGTCCCCTTGGAAGGCTCATAAGATTTATCATAATCTTGCAAGTGGAATTAATTTCCGGTATGGATAATAATGTTGAGTCGTTCCTTAACCAAGGAAAAAGATGTTAATTAATATAAAGCTATTTCAGTGGCTTAAATTAATTAATGGACTGAATAATCTTAAACACGGGAAATAATAATCGGGAGCCATATTAATAGTAATATGGGTTAAGATGGATAGTTCAAAATTAATTATGTAGTGGGATTAATTAATATTTATGGGATTGAATAATATTGTGGCTCAATATTGAAAATTCAAAGTCCATTGTAAGGTCCAATCTTAATTCTCCTAAAGGCCCCCCAAGTAGCCCAAACATAAATTCCAATAACTGAAAAAGGTGTTTAAAATAAAATAAATTATTGTTGCCTATTTTTCCATTTTTTTCGAAAATTATGGATAAAAGAGGGAGAAAGATTTTCTTTGAATTTTGTTATGGAATGAAGATAAGTATTCTTGGAATACAAGATTATCTCATTAAATTCAAGAAATCTCCCACTTGGCTATTCATAAAGGAATTTTCGAAAATTTCATAACATAAGGAGGGAAGATTTTATTTGGGAGATATACTGGGAAATAGAATACATTGGATATATTCAAGATTGTTTCTTGGAGAAGAAGCAAGGAAATTTCTCAATCTCCCCTAAACCCTAATATTTTCGTCCCCCCCTTGTATTATAAATAGGGGATGAATTTTTCATCCCCAATGCAATTCCATGTGTTAAAAAAAATTAGAAATCCACAAAGGTGGTGCAACATAATTTTTATTTTCCCTTTTGTTAATTGTTCGCGAGTGTCCTACCACCGGATTGACGAGCAAGGACTTGAGAATACTTGGGAAGGCTTTTTGGTGTGTTCGTGTGAACGGGATCCACCTTCTCAATGGTTGTCACTCCAAGAGGTTAGTTCACGTAAACTCCTAGCTATTCCGCATGCGTAGGATTTATATGACGAACTTGTATGCATGATTTGTTGTTGAATTATTATTTGAATTAATATAGGATTAATTCATGCTAGTAATAATTGTTAGACTTAAATTTGTATTTAAATTCACCCCGAATAGATCCGGGCAAATAATTCTCCAACAACTGGTATCAGAGTCACGGTTTCGGGCTCTGAATTTTAAACTGTAGTTTAATTCGTTGTTCATTGAATTTGGAATTGGATAGTAGAATTGCTAGATCTTTTTTCCATGCATCCAATTGTCATGGTATTTGATGAGTGTTTATTTATGCATGCATATAAATTGTGGTTTTTTAATTCGATTCGTTCGAATTCATTTTGCCTCGCGAGAAAATCCACGAATAGATTAGGATTTGGTTGATTTGTTCAATGTAATAGACTAGTCGAGATCTAGGTTTATTTATTTTTGTAAATAAATTGTAACCGGATCGAAAATGGAGGTAATATTAAAAGACGGATCCGGAACCGGGCGCAGGCGGCGTGCGTCGCCCGAAATGTACCAAAGGAGGCACACGCACGATGCGGAAGCATGCAGTCACGCACGGGCGTGGGGCAAGGCCGGTGGGCTGAACGCGGGCGGGATCAAGCCAGCATGCACGAGTGCAGGAGGCGTTGTGCGCGGGCGGGTGAATGCGCCAAGCTGGCGCGCACGAGGTGATGCGGGGTGAGGCAGCACGATGCGGGACTCGGCATGAGCGGGCGCGCGAGCGCTTCCACGGGGGCACGCTGGTATGCAGCGCGCCTACCGAGAAGCGCCGAGCGCTGCTGGGGACGTGCGCTGGGCGCTTATGCACGCGCACACGCACGCGCGCTGATCGACACGGCCGGGGGAGTGCAAGGCGTGTACTCCAACCCGCGAGCTGGTCGATGACGTGGCTTGACGTGTTGATTTTTTTCGAGATGGTCGAGATGAAGCTTCTCGAGACAAATGATGAAGGCAATAAGGACGATTTTTCAAGATCAAGACATGACAAAATTAACCGTGACAATTGGATATTTGTGCCCAATATGTTTAATTTTTTTGTTTTGATATTTGCTTTATTTTGTTTAATTGTGTTTTTGAATATTCGATGCATGGGAAATTGTGTTGGAAAAATCTCACTTTCGAAAATTACTAAGTAAGATTTAAATAATTAATTAACAATTTTATTCAAGATAATAAAATTGAATTAATTTTGGCCTCCATGATTTATTTATTTGTGAATTCTTTTGGAGAAATTCCCTCCATGGGACGGCCAAAAGATAGCTTTCATATGAATAAATTCCAAACGGATGATTGTGGATTATTATTAGTGGCGACGATGACCCTCCCCACGAGGCTCGTTCAAAGCAAAATAATAATTTTGTATTTAATCATGGTTATTACTCAGGTATATAATTGATATGCATATACTTCCCCGAAGTCCCTGTCAATTTTATATTGGTCAAGTGAGAGCCAACTATTAATCTGGATATTAAAGGTTTGTAATTGTTCTTGTTTGTAACCTGCTTGAATGTGTTTAAATAATGACCCACCCCACGTGGCTTATTTAAACTGTTTTGAGATGTTGGCTGATGCATGTTCATATTTTCTTGAGATTTTAATATGAAACATGTGATCGAATTTTGTGCTTATGCAAATCGTTATTTATTTCAGTTCAGCATGTCGGAACCTTTTAATCTCCTGTTCAATATACTGAAAGACAATTTACTTACTGGTGAAAACGTCGTCGATTGGAATCGAAAACTTACTATTGTCCTTACTGCACAACATCATAACTGGGTTCTTACTGTCCCAAAACCCGAAAAGCCAACCGATGAGTCCACAAAAGCGGATAAGAAAGATTATGCTGACTGGGAACGGTCAAATGAGATGGCAAAATGCACTATACTGGCTTCTATGTCAGACATGTTACAACATCAGCATCAACATTTTGAGACAGCTGCAAACATCATGACAAGTCTTAAAGCGATGTTCCAACATCAGAACTGTGTGGCTCGTCAGATCACCATGAGAGACTTGCTCTCCATGAAAATGGTGGAGGGAATGCCCGTAAGGGAACACGTTCTCCAGATGATGGCTCACCTAAATAAGCTTGACGTACTTGGCGCTCAATATGATATCGAGACCCAGATCGAATTCATACTCCATTCTCTGCCTAAAAGCTTTGAACAATTCAGGCTGAACTATCAGATGAACATGCAAGAATTCACATTGCTTGATTTGTTACAAGCTTTGGTCTCGACAGAGGCGATATTGGGGCAAAAGAGCCAAGCCTTGGTGGAAAATGGTCCCTCTTCTTCTTCTAGGCCAAGAGGATGTTAGAATAAGAGGAGGGCAAAAGGCCAAAAACAAATGAACTCAAGCGTTTCCAATGGCAAGGAGAAGGTGAAAGGAGATGGAGGAGTAAGAAAACTGGGAAAGGGAAAATGTTTTAACTGCGGAGAGAAAGGTCATTGGAGGTGGGCCTGTTCCAGTCCCAAAGGGAATGGAAAGAAAGGTAATTCTCAGGCACTAGTTGTTGAAACTTGTTTGGCAGCGTATGCTTCCCATTAAATGGGTAGTTGATCACGGATCCACTTGATCATGTTTGTTTTTCACTTTCTGAGGGGGTTCAAACGGACCTTAAACTTAGTGAGAGAGGAGATCCTCATCACATGAAGCGATGCTTCTACGAGAGTGGGAGGCTGAAGCCTAATGGAAAAAGTGCGATTGTCTTTTGAAGATAAAGTTTTAATTTTGAGAGATGTTCTTTACGTTCCTAGTTTTAGAAAGAATTTAATTTCAGTTTCTAAACTTTTTCTTGATGGATATTCGGTTACTTTTAATAAAGTTGTTACCATTACTCTAAATAATGAGTTTATCTGTCATGGAACATTGTCGAATAATCTCTACACAATTAACTGTACACACCACTCACGAAATGCATCCTATAACACATCGACTATTTCGGCTAAAAGAAAATGTTCATCAAACGTGAACGAGACACTTCTATGGCATCTAAGACTAGGTCATATCAATCCAAAGAGGATCCAAAGGTTGGTCCAAGATGGTTTGTTGGAGTCTCTCCAGTTTGAACCATTTCCAACCTGAGAATCGTGTTTGGAGGGTGGGGAACAGAGCCAAAGAAATGTTAGAGATCGTTCACACTGATGTATGTGTTCCAATGTCAATCAAATCAAGATGAGGTTATGAGTATTTCGTTATTTTTATCGATGATTACTCTAGATACAGATACGTTTACCTTATGAAGCATAAATCTGACACCTTTGAAAAATTCAAAGAATTTAAGGCTCAAGCAGAGAATCATAGGGAAAAACATATCAAGTCTCTACAATCTGATCGTGGAGGCGAATACCTCAGCGATGAATTCTTGAACTACTTATCGGATGAAGGGATTGTATCTCAGTTAACTGCACCCGGAACCCCTCAACAAAACGGGGTTGCAGAACAAAGAAACATGACTCTTTTAGAAATGGTCAGGTCAATGATGAGTTATGCGGATCTACCCAAATCGTTTGGGGTCATGCCTTGGAAACGGCGGCTTACACTTTAAACTTGGTTCCATCCAAATCGATTCCCAAAATCCCTAAAGAATTGTGGACCGGGCGCAAGCCCAGTCTAGACACATGAGAATCTGGGGATGTCCGGCATACGTGGTGGATAAGGAAGCCGGTAAATTGGATCCAAGATCAAAATTAAGGTTGTTTATAGGATACCCCGAGGGAACGAAAGGGTGCATGTTCTATGGTCTCGATGATCAAAAGGTGGTAATCAGTACACACTTTAAATTTTTGGAAGAAGACTATATGAACGACAAGAAGCCCAGAAGTGAGATTACCTTGAATGAGCTAAAGGGGCTTACCTCAATGCCAATTGTACAAGTCAATATACCAAACGACACACTTACACAACCGGAACCTCATCGCAGTGGGAGGGTTATCGGACAACCCAAGAGATTTATGGGGATAGGAGAGTCTTCAGATTTGATCCTCGACAAAAATGAATCAGACCCATTGACTTACAAAGAGGCAATCCATGACAAGGATGCGGATTCTTGGCAAACGGCAATGAAAGTTGAAATGGGTTCTATGGATCAAAATAAGGTGTGGGAGCTCCTCGAACCACTTAATTGGGTCAAACCCATTGGATGCAAGTGGGTATACAAGAGAAAAAGGGGATCGGATGGAAAGGTAGAAACCTTCAAAGCTAAACTTGTGGTAAAGGGTTACACTCAGAAAGAAGGGATCGACTATGAGGAAACATTTTCGCCTGTAGCCATGCTAAAGTCCATCTGCATTCTCTTGTCGATAGCTGCGCATCTCGATTTCGAGATCTAGCAAATGGATGTCAAGATAGCTTTCCTCAATGAAAGTCTTAAAGAAGAAATCTATATGCAACAACCCGAAGGCTTCATTGAAAAATGCCAAGAACATCTTGTTTGCAAGCTCAAAAAGTCCATCTACAGACTGAAGTAAGCATCGCGTGCTTGGAACCAATGTTTTGATCAAGTTATAAAGTCTTACGGGTTCGATCAAAATGAGTTCGAAAGTTGTGTGTACAAAAAGTGTGTCAAAACTGCATTGATATTCTTAATACTATACGTAGATGATATTCTGCTCATTGGAAACGATGTAAAGGTTTTGTCAGACGTAAGGGCATGGCTGTCAAAACAGTTTGATATGAAGGACTTAGGAAAGGCCGGTCACATCCTTGTGATCAAGATCACTCGAGATCGTAAGAAAAGGATGATAGGCTCATCGCAAGCCTCATACATGGATACTGTCTTGAAGTGATTCAGCATGCAAGATTCCAATAAAGGTTTCGTACCTTTCAGACATGGAATCCATCTATCCAAAGAAATGTTCCCTAAGACGCAAAGGGAGATAGATGACATGAAAGACATTCCTTATGCTTCGGCTATTGAGAGCCTCATGTATGCTTTATCTTTGTGCGCGAGGCGGATATCTGCTTTTGCGTTAGCATGGTAGCAAGATATCGAGTAATCGAGGAAAAGAACATTGGATTGCGATTAAAAACATTACGAAGTATCGAAAAAAGAACTCGTAATAGAATGCTTGTTTATCATTCAGACAGTCTGATTTCCATCGGATACACGGACTCAGATTTCCAATCAGACCTAGATTCCAGAAAATCTACCTCGGGTAGTGTGTTTTGCATGGAGGGAGGAGCCATGACATGGAGAAGCGTTAAGCAGAAATGCATAGTGGACTCTACCATGGAAGTTGAATACGTAGCTGCTTGTGAGGCAGCGAAGGAAGCAGTTTGGCTCAAAAACTTCCTAGTAGACTTGGACGTAGTACCGAATTTTCCTAGCACCATCACGGTCTACTGTGATAATGCCGGAGCAGTTGCAAATTTAAGGGAACCGAGAGCCCACAAGTCCAGCAAACACATTGAAAAGAAATACCATCTTATACGAGAAATCGTTAAGAGAGGAGATATAGAGGTGGCAAAAATCGCGTCGGGAAGACAACCTGCAGATCCATTCACAAAGGGTCTGCCTCAGAATACATTCGAGAGACATGTGGAAGGAATGGGTGTCAAGACTGTTGCCAATCTGCTTTGAGTATAAGTGGGAGATATTATTAGGTTCGTGTAGGTGTAATGTAGATTCTACACGAGATATGCTGTAGTATACTTAAAAGCATACTTTGAGTATAAGTGGGAGATTGTTGGGATTATACTGGAAAATATGATTTTACTTTGTATAATCATCTTGAGTTTACATCTTATTCTTTGAAATAAATTATTTATCAATTGATGCTTTAAATATCATCGAATGTTACATATATTTCTTTGCATAAGCTGTTCAATAAAATCGTGTTACATTGTAGTTAATTTAGTGATACCAGATCACAGAAGATTAAATTAACAGTCCATTGTAACTAAAAGTACACATTCACGATCTAGATGGAAATGAACAAACCATCACGAAAGGTTGAGGTGTAAGGCTCAGATTGGCTTGTCTTGACCAAGAGATTGCACCAAAGGCATCATGATGCCTTTGAGCAGGGACTCTGGGAGGATAAATTCTTGACCTTTGAAAATAGAAGAATTAGACCTCAGTGGTTCACTATTTCTTAATCTCCGTCCCTTAAATAGGATCGTGTGCAATCAATATCCATTGCTTTAACTTATGATGGGAAGAGGATCATTGAGATTCAATACTTTTTATCTTGGGCAATGATATTGGTTACACGACGATTGCTAAGATTTAATATGGTGAAACGTGTACAAGTACGTCTTGTTTGATTTGTCTCCTTGGGAGGCTCATAAGATTTATCATACCAAATCTTGCAAGTGGAATTAATTTCCGGTATGGATAATAATGTTGAGTCATTCCTTAACCAAGGAAAAAGATGTTAATTAATATAAAGCTATTTCAGTGGCTTAAATTAATTAATGGACTGGATAATCTTAAACACGGGAAATAATAACCGGGAGCCAATAACAGTAATATGGGTTATAGGGACACGTAGTGTCGCCGCTTGATGGTTGTAAATCAACTTGAATTTGTTTCACCAGCCCACGCAGGGAAATAAAAGTCAAGGGGAATCCGATTGAACTAGGTTCAATCAACTAGGAGTTGCAAATTTTGTAATTGGTTTGGAGACCTACCAATTATGTTGTCATAATGTCGTCCAATGCGGATATTATGATAGTAGGAATGTGGATCCTAGTCCATTATGATTTATATTAGATATACATTCGTATTCTTCCGATGAGGTCGTTGAATATGTGAAAATAATGGAGACAAAATAAATTTGAAAGGTCGTGTTTATTTTGATTGCTGAATATTGATCATAGAAATTATGTGTCTTAATTCCTGTTATATTTTATTTCTCTAGGATTGTTGAAATGCGAGATCGGGTAACCCAATTTTCACAGCAAACGCAAACAGTGGAGGGAAGATGGCCATCGTCGTTGAATCCAGAGCATGGGCAATTTCACCGCATCGCCCCAGGCGTGCAGGTGTATCGGCGCCGCCCCTCAGTTCATACGATCGGTGGTTCGCTCTAAGCGAATCGAAGGAGATTGAGTGCCGCCACAACCAAGGTTTGAGTGAGAGGTCGACATAAAAAAGACAAAGACGGCGAACCGCCATCGCCTCGAAATTGAACGAGAGCACAAACATTGCGGCGAAGACGAAGACAATTCAAAAACTGGGCAATAGAATCGATGTGCACCGCCGTTGTGCTGAGGCGATTAGGTCCGTCCAGCCATCGCCCATCAACACGCAGCGGGTCTCCGCCCCCAGCCGAGCGGCGCACGGTCAAAGAGGGTTGCGGTTTTGGGTTTCGAAAACCCTAAATCAGGGGATGCATAACGAGGAAGACGAAGTGGGTGGCTTTATCAAATAAAGTCACCTGCTTTGTCACACTATTAAAACCGCACACCCAACAATTAAAACATCAACATACAAAATAATTTTGGTGCGGTTATGGGTGATGCCGACCGCACCCAGTTTTATAAAAAAAAATCTTTTATAAAACAGTTTTATGCAATTAAAACGAGAGCATGATGCTCTTATACCACTGTTGGAATATAGAGGCACGTAAATACGTAATACATGCACAGCGGAATAAAACAGTTCACCAACAACGAACAGTTAATTGCATAAACAAGTGCGATTAATCATAACAAGAAATCTTACAGCAATTCGATAGCAGATTTCTCAACTACGGTATCCACGTAATCCCCGTAGACAGATTTGCACAGATCTGCCAGCTTTGAATTTGAGACGGAATTTGCTAGGAAAATTCATATTCTAGATTTTATGGAGAAACTAGGTTTTCTTGTTGTCGTAAATAATGAAACCCGGGATGTCATATATATAGGGAGAGATTGGCTTAAATCTTAAGCAATCTTTATTAGAAAGATAATTCCTAATCTTGCAAAACAAATCTCAAAGATATGTTTTTCCCTAGGGATATTTTCCTACAATAATATTCCATAATATTATTTGGGATTCCTATTTAATTAAATCTAGTTTGATTAAATAGTAATAATAATTAATTCTAAATTAATATATTATTAATTCTCCATAAATTAAATATTAAATCTAATTTAATACTTAATCAACAAACTATAAGCCGTACACGGGGGTTACTTGTTGTGTGACCCATAGGCCCTCATATATCGAGCGATTAGTCAAACTAACGGTCTTAATTGAACCCTAGACAATAAATCAGACATTCTCAATATATGAGGTACGTTGCGAGAAACGTGCAACTACCGGTAACTGAAACATGGGCTATTACGATTTCCTCATTTCATTCATGAATATTCGATTAGTCTTGAACATGATGAAGTGTCTATTCAAATAACTTAATCACTTTATCTCCAATCACTAATTGATCACTTATGTCACACTTGGCCACAAAGTCCAAGTTGACGTGCATTGGCCAATGACTTTGATCCAATTATGATGAGAAGGTGAGTATTCTCTCTAAATCCACTTTGACGAATGAATCATTTTCTTGGCTCAACTACCACGCACTTGCACTTCGTGATGAACCCAATCCAAACCATATCTACCCATGGAAGGGTGTACTCGTCGGTCATGATCAAAGTTCATCATTTCACACATGTCGTGCGTATTGACCTCAAGTCAAAGGAGTATCGCATCGCTTCCACTAACCGAGATACCCGTAGACACATATAGTGGAACTACATCAAACGGTTGCTCGGATGGGTATACCAATACCCTCTAAGGTATTTGTGCATCCATCATGGTATCTCACAGTAAGTGAGATCTTACTACACTCTCTAAGAGTTTGATGCAGATCGCACACCAATCTCCATTGCATCATCAATATCCCATTCTTGATGATCCTTGATCGTGGCTATTTGAGAATCATGCTTAAGTCATCTGAGTTCTCACACACTCAATGACAACAGTGATTCAAGGGAACACAGATAAGAACAAATGCAAACTATCAAACATAATATTCTAATAAGTGTAATGCCATACCTTTAATATTAAACAAACAATAATATTAAACCAACACTGAATATTATCTTAGTATTATTACCATACAAAGGATTGTCTCTAGGACACTAATACTAACAAGCCCCTCATATATTGAGCGATTAGTCAAACTTCTGCATTTATATTTTGATCTGTATAACATGTAAAATACGTATTTGTCATCGGGCAAGGTTATCATAACGACCAGACCCGTTTATAGAGAGATTATCAAATTGACCATATGCAAATCAACGTGCGGGATATGATCTGATCTGGAACCCAGATTGAGGTTTAAGCCTATGGAAGAAGATTTTCCATCTCAAGAACCAATCGACGATAAGAGATGGAGAGAGGCAAATCCACAAGCAACCTCGGGGAAGAGCTCGAACATATACCAGTAGATCCAGCTAACCCAGACTTATAACTCATTATCGGTTCAAAGATAATACCAGAATTGTGAAATGATATAATAGATTTCTTTAAAGCAAATTTAAATATATTTTTTGTTATTGTTAGTGTCCTAGAGACAATTCTTTTTATAGACATATACTAAGATAATATTCAGTGTTGGTTTAATATTATTGTTTATTTAATATTAAATGTATGGCGTTACACTTATTAGAATATTATGTTTGATTGTTTGCATTTGTTCTTATCTGTGTTCCCTTGAATCACTGCTGTCATTGAGTGTGTGAGAACTCAAATGACTTAAGCATGATTCTCAAATAGCTCCGATCAAGGATCATCAAGAATGTGATATTGATGATGCAAAGGATATTGGTGTGCGATCTGCATCATACTCTTAGAGAGTGTAGTAAGATCTCACTTACTACGAGATACTAGGTATCTCATGATGGATGTACAAATACCTTAGAGAGTATTTGTATACCCATCCGAGCAACCGTTTGATGTAGTTCCACTATATGTGTCTACTGGTGTCTCGGTTAGTGGGAGCGATGTGATACTCCTTTGACTTGAGGTCAATACGCACGACATGTGTGAAGTGATGAACTTTGACCATGACCGACGCTTACACCCTTCCATGGGTAGATATGACTTGGTTTGAGTTCATCACGAAGTGCATGTGCGTGGTAGTTGAGCCAAAAATAAGATTCATCCCTCAAAGTGGATTTAGAGAGAATACTCATCTTCTCATCATAATTGGATCAAAGACATTGGCCAATGCACGTCAACTTGGACTTTGTGGCCAAGTGTGACATAAATGATCAATTAGTGATAGGAGATAATATGATTAAGTTATTTGAATAGACACTTCATCATGTTCAAGACTAATCGAATATTCATGAATGAAATGAGGAAATCGTAATAGCCCATGTTTCAGTTACCGGTAGTTGCACGTTTCTCGCAACGTACCTCATATATTGAGAATGTCTGATTTATTGCCTTTGGGCAGAAGTACATAGAACACTTTATTGTCATTTGTTGGTCACCTTTTAGGGTGTTATTTACATCACTAGGGGTGGGAAACCTAACACAATAATAGTATGCCGAGGTCGCCATTCCGAACTTATGTTCAAATAGCCTACTGAGAAAATCGTTAAAGGTTAATGGTAGGTCGAGTACAATGAAATCAAGTTGTCTAGTAGCTCTGACCTCGACATCTACACTAGAGACTAGCTCTACAGCTAACCTAGTTATTCCATAAGGCTTGATTGTTGCCTCGCCAAATCCCTTGATTATTTGCTCGCATGGCTCTATTTAGTCAGCGAAGTATCTGATCTGGTCCAGAGCATTTTTTAACAAGATGTTTCAAAAAGCTCCATTGTTGAGCAGCATTCGGTGAATCAATACTTTCATTATTTATACCGAGACGACTTGGGAATCATTATGAGGATAGATTACCCCATTTTTTCATTCTTCAGAGAAGGGGAGCTGATCAATTCGTTGGGCCAAGGTGTTGACCGAGATGCTTATTTGTGCACATTATCCATGGCCCTCAACTTGGCCTTTTGCAAAAAAATATCCTTTCGAAGAAGTGATTAAAATTAGTGATTATGAGAAAATTGTTTAATAATAGAAGTTGATAGTGTTTGTAAAAATTTCAAAGAAAAGTTGTATAATGTTTGCAAAAAAAGTTGATGGTGTTTGTGGGAATGCATTATTTGGACACTATGGAAAGCACGTAATGCTAATATTTTTCGGAAAGAAAAGACGGAGATGAAAGAACTTGTGGAAAACATAAAGACAAGAATTTGGAGCTGGATAAACGCAAGAGGAACTTGGAGACATAAAATTTCATCCACTTAGTGGTGCTTGAGTCCTAGAGACATCCTATGTTGAATTACTAGGTAAATATTTTAAGGTTACTGTTTTCTTTGTTGAACTCTTTTGAACCCAAATTCTGAGGTATACCATATTCCCCTGTCATTGTATTTAATGGTTACTTCTCATGCTCATTCTTAATCAATGAAAGCCTTTTTTTTCTAATAAAAAAAATACTTAAAAAATGCTCATAAGCTATCAAAAGCACCCCCTTTCAAATTTATATTATAGCTTTTAAGAGCTTATTTAATCTAATAAAAGAGAAATATAACACTCCAAATTGATTATGCACACAATTCTAGATGACTATAATCACTTATAATTTCTTGCAAGCACCCCCATCTTTCCTCCTGTTGTACATAGATGATAACGGAAGAAGACCTCCTAGAGCCCCATTGATGACTGAAATGGTCTGCACAACTCGCCTGGTTGTATTCTCGGGGAATGGGGGAAGATGTCGCTCTTGATTCGCCCGTGGTCTCGGAGGACGAGCTAACTCCCTATTATAGTGATCTGGGGAGTTCGATCGTTAATTAGCATTCCTATAAGGCCACTTCACAAACTTTGTTTAATTTCTCCTCTTCGAACAGTCTCCGTAATTGCCTCAGGAGATCTTGACACTCGCTAGTGTTATAACCCACACACTCGTGGTAATGGCATAACTTGTTGGTCATCTTATACGACTCCTTCAAAATTTTCCTCGGCTGGCTAAACAGCTATCTGTCTCGGATCAAAAGCTGAAGACATATCCCGGAGAGGTGCTCAACACCTCTAAAAGCTTCACCTCGACACCATCTGTAGGTCCCGAACGGGTTTTGTGAGGGCAGAAGTCTAGAGGGGAGGGGTGAATAGACTTCTGAAAACTTTTTGTGCGGTCGGGTGTGATGGCGATTAGCTTTGATCGAGTGCAAGTGAATCGATTTGGGTGATATCTAACTTCTTGATACGCTGAAGGCATATCAATTCGGTATCTATCAGTTTAACTGATTGTGCGGAAGCTAAGTTTAACCCGTGTGAAAAACCAGTTTTAATAAATCAGATTCCAAAGTCAGTCTTTTAACCAGATGACTAAAGTGTCAAACTTGATCAGATCAGAAGGTTGGTGCTAACTGATCTTAACTTAGAATATGTATGCAGCTTAAATAGTTGTGTGCGATTGTGTAAACAGTTAATCAAAGCAGGTAAAGGCACACAAGATTTATAGTGGTTCGGACAAACCAGTCCTACGTCCACTCTTCCCTATCACAAGGGGCACCAACTAAACCAACCCGACTTAGATTTTTGTGTTAGTCCAACACAAGATACATCGACAGATATTTAAAGAGTTCTCACTCAACCGATCCTGTAAATCGAAATTAGAAACCCTAGTCTGAAATCTTGCTAAACAACTTAACCTAACTTTGGGTTTGGGTAAGATTGTTTTTGGTTCCAACTTTGAAATCTTTTCTAATTTATAAGTAGCCTAACAGCTAGATGAAAAGATTTATGTGCTAAGAACTTATGGGATGAACACCTAGACAATAATCTTCAAGTTAAATTGTTCTTCGTGCGGAAATCGATTATAAATTGAGCTTCTTGATAGTTTACAGTATCTTCACTCAAGTGTGATCCCATATTTATAGACCTCGAAATCAAAGAGCCGTTGGAGAACAATTTGAATTTTAGGCTATATTTGGTAGACTTGCGGGATTGATGTGGCGTCTTGAGAACGGCATGGCGAAAAGCGTGAATAGTGTCTTTTATAGCCGTTAGAAAGCGGCACCAAATCCGTAATTGCCGCTCCGATCATCGTGTCTTGTTCTTATTGGTTATGAAGCACTTTCCAAAGTTGTTCTTCCAACTAAGGTTGACATTCTTCTTGTTCGGATCATCGACGTATGATTTGGTGAAACATCGATTTTCACGGTGGTGACTTTGATCGATTAAAAAAAATCGATCGATCTGATAGAGTCTTACGGTGCGATTGTCTTAGCTTCAACTAGCAGACTCGGACTCGGTCTTCCGATGTAGGTCTTCCGTCATCGATCTTCAAGTATTACGAATTTGAGCATCATGACTTGGTATGATATCGACTTGATCGGTCGATCGATCTTGTCCTTCTCTTGCCTTCCGGCACAGCCGGATATCACCGTTCTTCATATCTTGGATCGACCTATACATATTGAGGTTCCCCTCAATATGTGACCTATCTATTACATCGGTTGTTCTATCACGGATAATTATCAACTGGTCTCCTATAACCGGTAATAAAAACATTAGTCAGTTAACAGGTCTGACTGGTCCTATTACTTGTGTTTTAGAACTTTCATCAAAACTCTAAATTTCCCAACAATTTCCCCCTTTTTGATGAAACCAAAACACCTTGAGAAACCAATCACGTTGATAAATATAGAACGAAGAAAGAGCACATAATCGAAGAATGATGGGATTTTGTCTTAGGATCAGAAAATAAATTTTTCTTTCATTTGATTTGTCGATTACATATTACATCAGAAAAGTTTGAATTTAAAAACAGCTGATCCTGAGAGGTCTTCTGATTCTTCACTCTTTAGGCTTGTACCCTTCTGGCATTTCTCTTTGATCTTGAGGGATGTTGAAAATCTGGTAAAGTTTCCATTTGACATCATTGATCTGCTGAGGATCAGTTATGCGCGTTTTGCTCAGGATGTCAAAATAGAACCTCTGAAATGCCAGTCTGTCAAATGAGTCGTCTGCCTTCTTCGAGTAATCCAATACATCATACTCTTGGCGAGATATTTTTACATTGATTATTTTGGCCTCATTTTCCAGATACTTCAGAAAATCTGGATATTTGTTTTCCAACCAGTTGAGGAATTCAGCATCTGGAGATTCTTCGTGTGGAACAAGATCTAGAACAAAAGCATCCAGAAGCCATTCACTTCTGATCTTATTCCATTCCTCAAACTTATCAGCGTGAGCAACAGTTTTTGGAATTATCTCATCAACTCTTGCTGGTAGCTGAGGTTCTGGTCCAGATTTTCCAACTTTTCCTTTCTTCGCCCTCGATCTGTATTTCTTCTTCAGATCTTCTGCCTCTGCAATTTTTCTGCCCTTTTTTCTTCTTCACTAATTCGGGCTTCTTCAGCAATCTGCTCTTTGGACAGTTTTTCAGCCAGTTCTTTATCGGCCTGAATTTAGCTAGCTGTGCTTCTTGTGACTTTCTTAGTCTGAGTGATTGGTACAAGTTGTGATGTCCCAGCACCCGCATCAGCCTTTCTTGACTTTGACTTTTCCATCTTTTCAGAAATTTCATTAGCAAAAAGATCCAGATGGTCTAGTCTTTGTCCATAGGATTCAACTGTCTGAATCAGGTCTTCCGCTGTTCTGATAGTGTCAGTTGGTTTCTCACTCTGTCCTTCCCCCTTTTTGGTTTGATCAAAAAGAACATTGAGGTGGGAAGTCAGAGATCCAAAGCTGACTGATATCGCTCTGTTGAGATCTGCAACAGATAAACCTTGAGCTTGAGCAGTTAGACTTTGAATCTTTGAGAGCGGCTCAGTCTTGGCCATTCCACCACAGCGATAGAGGGTAAGAATTAGTTTGTCAAGTTTCTCTTGATCAATTCTAGCTTTTCATTGAGCATCGAAAAAAACTTGTTGTTGATCAACTTTGAATTAGCTTGTCATCAAGCGATTTTATAAGCTCGGCGAGGGGTTGGTCCGCGGTTTGGGAGAATCGATCTTTGATTGCCTCAATCGGGAAATAGCCAATTCCGTTGATCCGTTATTTCTTTGAGGCCAATCTGCCTCTACGATCGATTATCACTCCCTCGACTTCTTCTTTTCGGGGAGATCTTTGAAACATGATCGATCTCCGAAGTTGATCAGTGATGATGAGATGTAGGAATATTTGGCGTCACTGATCACTTTCCGATTGTTTTGCCTCCGGTGGTTGGTCATGAATCTATGACACCGGTTCCACTATCATCCAGCGACTCCGCGTCCTTCATAAGAACATACTGCCCAGGAGCTTCTTGGCCATCTCGATTCACCTTGTTCGATCAACCACAAACTTCAGCTTTGATCGAGCTTTGATTGATTCTTCATTATCAAAATCGCAAATTCGCCGGCACCTTGGTGATCCATCACTTGAAAAGCTCTTTCTTCATATCTTTCGAAATCAAAATAATAGGAATTCATCGGATACCTCCCCATCTCGTTCTATAATCATCATAAAATCGGACTTCGAGCTTTTTAACCGGAGATCTTTCCGGTGAGGATATCCATAACTTCCTCTCGATAACGGAAGTTGGTGGGCTACCACGAGGTTCTTCTGGATACATCGCATCAATATCTTTTCAATTTACATTATCGACCATTTTCCGGTGATGGTCTTGGATGATCTGGACTCGAGAATTATTTGTTTTGGATCTTCCCTCGAGATTCGGTTGATGAGATGTGGAGGGTTCTCGTGGTTGCTTGACTCATCTTCATCTTCGAGTAGCGGAAGTTTCACTTCTTGAGCCTTCACTAGTTTTTCACCCGTTTTCTCTTTTTCTTTTGGGGAGCATCTGGTGTAGACGTGGCTGCCTCCTTGGTTTTTCCTTTCTTCACCTTTGGAGGAGTGGGCCTCATGTCATCATCAGGTGGCCCATATATAGCTGAAGTGGTTGTGAGGAAGGCCTTGTAGGACTTCAGTCCATTCTGGTCCCATTCGGCATTTGGCATTTTGTCTTTTAGAATAACTGCAACCTTGTTGAGATTGTTGATCCTCTTCTTCAGAAAGACCTGCCTCCGTTCATTAACTCCAAATTTTTCATGTTCTTAGAGCAGAATGGCCTTCAGGAAGCCATGCCAATTGATGTTCTTGGCTTCATCGATTATCGCAGCCATGCTGTACAATTTTACAGATGTTAGAGCATTTGGGCTGAACGAAATACCCATGATTATTTTTGACAATATGTCAAACAACAGTCGGTATTTCCTTTTTAACATCGGTCTGACAAAACCTGCGGTCTGATGTTTGTTAGCCTCTCTGAAGAGTTCGTTTCTGATCAGCTCATCTTCATTCTCCACAGTGAGCGGTGAGGGGCTAAGATTCTTCCTTTGGGCAAAATTTGAGCAGACGTGTTATGTCCGCGTTAAACGATCGATCTCCTCTCTCCGATTGGTTGAAGAGATCAGTTCATCTCCAGGAGTGTCCTTATCCACCTTCAAATTCCTTAAGAATTCGAGTGCTTCATATTGCATCACTGGATTGCAGTGAGCAGCACATAATTTTTCAAGGCCTCCTTTCTTCAGGATTTGTTCAACATCCATGGATTTTGGATCCCGCGTAGCACCAAACTGTACAAATTTGTCATCGACAATTTTTGCCGCTAGATCCGCATAGTTGCACATTATCTTTCCCATTCCGTGAGTGGCCATCTACAACAAGATAGACTCGATTAAAATTGTGCATAATCATGAAGATATCAAATATTGATTATCAGACCTATTCTCAGGCCTAGTAATCGATAAACACATACGGATATCAAGAAAAGATCAGGCATATCGCAGGATAACATATAGATACATAATCTATGTGATCAATGGATTTGAAAAAGAAAATCATCAAATAACCAGAAATTACCAGATTCTGTTTTTCCGAAAGATAACTTTGAATCGCAAGAAAAACACTTTGAATCGCAGAAAAGTAATTTTGAGTTTTCAGAGAATAAATCGCAAGATTTTGAGAATAAGAAAACTCTGGTAGGGTTTTGATGAACCTTATAAGGAGGAGGAGGGAAAAACGAGATTGGAAGATCAACCGTTTGAAAAGGTTAAACGATCCAGATTGAGCGGTTTTGATCGTGTGGTCAGGAAAAGCACGTACGATTGCCTTTTGGATTTAAAAGCACATTTTGTGGCAATTAATACAAGTACCCCACGTCCGCATTAAATGTTTTGCAGGAAATACGTCACAAAAGTAATGTGTATAGTAAGGCAAATAATATCTGATAAAATCAGATAAGTAAGCAGTAAACAAGGAAATAGAAAAGCTTATCTGGTTGACTGATATTGTAATCAGTCAATACCACTTGTAATTGTTGATTCCACTTGTTGATCTTAGTTTTCTGCCTAATCCTTATAATTTCCCAATTGTCCTTTTCAACTGATCCGCTTCACTTTGTGTCTGATTTCCCTTTTCTGATCCTCCTCGACCAGTTGAAGTTCCCCCTTCAACTGATATTTCTGATTTCTTATTGACTGATATATCTGATTTGTTGAGGTATCAAGCTCAACTGATCTTCCTCATCTGATCAGTTTCTTATCTAATCAGATTTCAGTTGACCTAATCTGATTCTACTCAGACCAAGCCAATTCTTTGGATAAGTGTTAC
This sequence comes from Stenogyne calaminthoides, assembly GCA_037126765.1. Lineage (NCBI taxonomy): Eukaryota > Viridiplantae > Streptophyta > Magnoliopsida > Lamiales > Lamiaceae > Stenogyne > Stenogyne calaminthoides. The sequence goes on along the minus strand of JBBCBC010000016.1, from coordinate 12,299,399 downwards.
CGCCAAAACTTAGTTCTTGAAGAATTGAATAGTAGTCTCGATTCCCTAAGTTGGCACGATTTGACATGTGTAATAGTAGTCTGGATACTTCGCAATGTCAAATCACCGTAAATTTATCCAATTATCAGTCGTGTGTTTCCTACACGCTGTCCTTGTGATGCAAATTTTTCTAAAAGGTTTTAAGAACTCAAAATTGCATTTGCACCCTTGTTTGGCCTCTATAAATTGGACCAATGTTTTACACAACATAACCCATTCACCATGCTTATCTTCTTTGTAAACCATTTATTCTGGTGAACCCTTATTTCCGGTGAAACTTCCGGCAAAAACCTTTACCCCTTTTTCAATTATTTCAGCTTCTCAAATCAACCCTGTGTGTCCCTTATCACTGCTTTCGTCATCATCAAAGATTTTACATACAATTGTTGCCAAGCTTCTCTATCACCGAGGCGGCAGATCTGCTGTCGCAACTGAGAAGACACTTCTCCTAACCGTATGCACCTTGTGTGTCTATCGAGATGACAAAATTAGCATCAACAGACTCAGTCTGATATAAAACATGAGTTTGATATACGGTCTTGATCAGATAACAGCTGATCTTCGTATATCAACTCAATTTTTTCATGCAACACATGTGCCCATAAGGTCTTTGAACCACTTTCTTGGCACATGTGCTCCATTTAACAGCTGGAGAGCCCATTGATTTCAGGTCTAAGGGCTCCTGGCTTAGAAATCCTATCAACGCCGCTCTCGCTCCATTGATTTTAGCTTCTGCGAGTGGCTTTAGGATTATTTCAAAGCCTTTCTCACCCCTGTTAAGTGGGGGAAAATGGGAGCATCAGATTTAAAATCTCTCTCTCTCCCCCCCTTCTAGGGTTAGGCTTAGGATTTAGGGTTTAGGGTTTAGGGTTTAGAGTTTATGTACTGACCTCCGGGTCCTCTTGTACTTGAAACTTGTAATGTAAACCTGACCTTCGGGTCTTTATCAATGAAAATTTATATTATTCCATTATTGTGTAAATTTCCTGTTTTCTTATGCGATGTAAGCTTTAATCTTGTGAATCTTGCTTGTTGAATATCAGCTTAATCGACTTACAAAGTGTGAAATAACCAACTTGATTTAATCAGATAATCCTTTAATCTGATCAGTTCCTTTAATTTGATCAATTCCTTTAATCTGATAAACCGTAAATCTGGTCGCTTTCTCATATCAGTTCCTTGACTGATCTTCTGATCAGTTGAGATACCAAACTCAACTGATTCCTCTTAACCTGGTTAGTCTCTTAACCCGGTTTGTTACCGAGATCAATCCATCAAACATTTTAGGTGTTTTTTCTCCAAGATCCGAAGCCTAGCTCATTGCATAATTCTCTGAATCGATCTCGGTAGTGGCTTGGTTAGAATATCGACTTTACGTATATCGGTATGAATCTTTTCCATTACGATATTCTTCTTTTCAACATGATCTCTTATAAAATGGTGTCGACATCCACATGCTTGCATCTTGTATGTAGAAACGAGATTACGGGTGATTGCAATAGATTATTACTATCACGAATATAGGTACATTCTTAGCTACAATGTTATAATCCTCACCTCTTGACTAAGCCGGCGAGGCGGGTTGGGAGCACCAACTTCTGTGACCATATATTTTTTGCTTTAGTAGTAGATGTATGGCCCGATGTCTCGCTTCTTTGAAAACCACGAGATCAGTTTACTTCCTAAAAACTGACATGTCCCTGAGGTTGACTTCCTGTCAATCTTACAACCTCCATAATCGAATCGAGAATACCCACTAAGCTCTAGATTATCATCGATGGGTAAAATAAACCAAGGTTTCTTGTCCCTTGAGATACTTAAGAATCCGCTTAGTACACAACTGGAATGGCTTTGCATTGGATTTACACGAAATCGCACATACACCCTCTTTGCAAAAAAGTGATATCCGGTGCTGTTTGGCGGTCGGGTATAGTAAAGATCCAATGAGAGCCCTATATTCTTTACGATTGGTTTTCGACCATCCTCATCTGGATCCATCTTGAATCCGGTTAACATAGGAATTAAACTTCCTTACGGTTTGAACTCCAAACTTAGCCAAGAAACTCATAATGTACTTTGCACGGTAGATGAATATCCCTTACGTACTTTGTTTGACTTGTAGACCCGAAAAAGTAACTCATCCGCCCCATCATGGACATCTCGAACTTCCTTGCATCGGTTCTTTGAATCTTTCACATAGACTCTTGTTGGGAGATCCGAAGATGATGTCGATCCACGTAAATCTGAACAATCGAATATCTTCTCCATCTTCTATTCTCGAATAAGGTTACGTCCCATTTGTTCCTTTAGTGAACCCACTATCTATCAAGAACCGAGAGAGTGTATCATACCAAGCTCGAGGAGCTTGTTTGAACCATAAAGAGCTTTTCTTAAGCGGTACACTTGGTTGCCCTTTTCAAAGCACGGAGGTTGTTAACATAAACTTCCTCTGCTAGTACCCCATTTAAGAATGCACTCTTTCGTCCATCGATACCACGATGAACCCTCGTGGGAAGCATATGCCGAAAACAACGAATGGCTTCTAGGCGGCGGCCCGGTGCAAAAGGTCTCATCATAATCAATTCCTTCGATTGTGAATACCCCTTAGCAACAAGTCTTGCCTTATTCTGGTTATGACATTTTTTCTCATCTCTCTTGTTCTTGAAAACCCACTTTGTGCCAATTCGTCTTGATGAGTTGGTGCGTCCACGGTTCCACACTTGATTTCTCTTGAACTGTTCCGGCTCCTCTGCGCATGGCTAGAATCCATCTTGCTTCTTGTAGAGCTTTCTCTCTATTGTTGTTGGTTCCTTCATGGGCGGATAACAACAATACATGGCACTTTCACCAATCGATGTCTAGTTTTAACTCTATTAGATGGGTCTCGATGATCGATCAGGTTGGATGGTTGGTTATCCGAGTCATACATTACGATTTGCGTCGGTTTGGAGAACATCATCCATTTCTGATAATAGTTCATTACTAGCGATTGGGAGTGGTGCAGAGTTATGATCCACTTGATAAGAACACGTCTCAGCTGATGTTGGACTCATCATGTCTTTGATGTACGTTAAATGGGAACTTCAGTGTTCCCCCGAACCGGATGGTTCGATTGATCTTTATCTCATTTGTACCGAACTTCTTCATCGACAGTTTTCCGTACCTTAGGATCTGATTGATCTGGTGAATCAGCTAGATCTGGAATGTATATTATTATGATTTCTGATCCTTTTTCCTTGATCGTTAGCTGATCCATTTTCTGAGCATCAGGTACTGGTTGATCAGGTACATCTTGTTCTGAGGCAAATCTCTCTTGTTCAGAAGATGCTTCATCAAAGACTACATGAGGTGTTTCTTCCACAACTAGGGTTAAATGCATTTGTAAACCACGAAAGCCTTGCTAGATGAGGAATATCCTAAGAATATACCCTCATCGACTTGGCCTCAAAAGTTTTCAACCCACTCTTCCCATTGTTGTGTATGAAACACTTACACCCCAAAAAATGGAAGTAAGAGACCGCGAGGTTTTCTACGCCCTTCCATAGTTCATAGGGTGTTTTGTAGTGAGCCTTAGTCGGAAGACATCACATTACGAGTATGACATGCGGTGTTGATAAACTTTCCGCCGCGAAGCGGCTTCATATCGCATGTTCGGCTAACATCGTCTTGGCGGCTTCTTTGAGTGTTCTGTTTCTCCGTTCTACTACTCCATTCTGTTGTGGCGTTCTTGCGGTGATGTCTCATCTTTGATACCAAACTTAGAGTAAAAATCAAGAATAAAAAAGAGTTCGAAATTCATGCCTTTTATCGATCGATTTTTATTACATCGACAACCTTCTCATTTTGTAATCTTTTAAGCGACTCGGGTATCTTCGTTGTCGCCTCATTCTTCTTATGTAAGAATATAACCCGTAAACTTGGAATAGTCATCCATGATTACGGTAGTATATTTCGTCCGTTGACCGATCGGTGTAATCGGTCCAAATAGATCCATATGAAGCAAACAAGAATACTCTGGGGATCTTTGGTCGAAATTCCCTTGAATGAAGCTTTTGACTGTTTTTCCCTTCCGACATGCGGCACATGTCCGATCCTTAGAAAACTTCATTCGGAAGACCTTCCACTAAAGACATCCTTGCTATCTTATTAAGAGTTTTAAAGTTCGGATGGCTCATTCTTTTGTGCGAGCCAACCGCTACTTTTGGAACTCTTAACAACAATCGGCATGCATTTCTCGGAACAACCTGTTCCATTCTGCATGTGTAGATCGTCCCTTCCCTTGAACCCGATTAGCAAAATCATTGAGTGGCTTGATTTTTGATAGTGCATTGATCGATCGAGAACTCAACACTTGAATCCGTTGTCGCAGAATTGTGAAACCGATAATAGGTTATACTTTAGACCTTCGACATATGAGACTCGATGACTTGTACATCATCATTCTCTAAGGTTACGAATCCTTTGGTATAACCAAAGTTATCATCACCGAAAGAGTACATGCGAACTTTTTCATTTCTATGTAAGAAAATTTGGAGGTGTTTGCTTCGATCATGTGCCTTGAGCATCCACTATCGATGTACCCGGATAGTTGTTTGCACACCTCCTTTGTTGGCGGACCCACGCGATCCTCGATTGGTCCTCCTTGGCCATCGAGGCAGATCTCATCGTCATCACGAAGAATATATCGGATCTTCATTCTCATAGAAGTCAACAACAACCGCTTGCTCGGTGCCAAATCTTCTCTGAGAGGAATATCCGAGAATCCTCGGAGGGCGATAGGAATCATCAATTCTAGATGTATTAATAAATGAACCATGGCTCTTGTCCCTATAACGTTGCTCTCTTACGTTCCTCTTTTCTTCCCTTTCTTTTGGCGTCAGTGCAGGCGATCTGTATTTGTAGTGACTGGCTTCTCCACGCGGTTGAAGCACGCTCCTTGATCCACGGAACCTTTTTTCTTCGGGGTGAGTCACTCGCGTCAGTAGGATCTATCAGGTGACTTTCCTTTCTGATAGTAATCTGAACTCCTTCCGTCCGGATCTGTTATCTCTCTTCTCATCAGTCAGATTATCTCTTTTCTTTTCATCTATGTGATCTCTTCGATCATCAGATCTGGTTCTTCTACGGAGATCATTAGGCGATCTCCTATCTCTTCCTCGGCTATGTTGATAATCTTTATAGAATCTTGATACTTACCAAGTTGAATATTTGATTTTCAAGTTTCTTGAGTAGCGAAGCGTCTGATACGCCTGACTTATTATGTTTCCAACAGGTTCAGCGGCCTTCGATCTGCTGCTGGTTGCTTTAAACGCAACTGATTTAGACGTTGAGGCTTCAACGGGTGCCTCGTCTTCATCTGCTTGTCCTCTTTCGATTAAATCGAACTCGTGAGCTTTAAGGCTTAAGAACAAGCTACTCGGCTTCATCTTTGAAATGTCTTGGCAATCCTTGATTCTTTGACCTTCATGTCCCCATTCTTGGTGAGAGATCTTAAGATCTTGTAGTTGATATCTTTGTCGACATCTCTACCAAGTTCTCGTAGCTTATTCTTGACATAGTAATCCTTCCATCGAGTTTGTTGATGGTCTCGTTGAAAGATTTTCTTGATTTTTCGAACTTCACCCGTTTGGCTTGTAGTCGGTTTGTCTTTGATCGATCATTTCCTTCGCATATCTCAAATAGAGTATCCCATTGCTTTTCGCGATTTTGAGATATTTTATCTTCTCTTTGGTGACTTTATCCATCGTCTTCATGATAATATGCTGGCGATTGTATCTAGAGTATCTGATTATCTTTCCTCTGCATCCATCAAAAAAATTTGGGCTTTTTCGCACAAGACTTCCGGGGCAAAGTCTCGATCTCCTCCAAGCTGCGGGGGTTGTCGTGATATATGATGATGGGTCCTCTTTCAATGACTTCCATCATTACGCCACTAATCGAACCTAGATGGGTGCACATATAAATGGCCCAATCTTCATACTCATCAATTGAGAACTTCGACAGATCATGATACATACGGAGGTATTATCCATCTTTGAGTGATTTTGGAAAAAAAAAAGCGAATGAGGTTTAAAAAGCGGTTTTTCAAGATCTGTTCAATTGACCACAAAGATTATTCCTCAAGAATCGATGATACACAAAGCCGATTAGTGCAGTAGAACCCTTTGCTCGATACCACTTGTAGGTCCCGAATGGGTTTTGTGAAAAGGTAGTCTAGAGGGAAGGGGTGAATAGACTTGAAAATTTTTTGTGCGGTCGGTGTGATGGCGATTAGCTTTGATCGAGTGCAAATGAATCGTTTTGGACTGATATCTAACTTCTTGATTGCTGAAGGTAGATCGATTCGGTATCTATCGGTTTAACGATTGTCTTGGAAGCTAAGTTTAACCCGTGTGAAAAACCAGTTTTAATAAATCAGATTCCAAAGTCAGTCTTTTAACCAGTTGAATAAAGTGTCAAACTTGATCAGATCAGAAGGTTGGTGCTAACTGATCTTAACTTAGAATATGTATGCAGCTTAAATAGTTGTGTGCGATTGTGTAAACAGTTAATCAAAGCAGGTAAAGGCACATAAGATTTATAGTGGTTCGGACAAACCAGTCCTACGTCTACTCTTCCCTATCACAAGGGGCACCAACTAAACCAACTGGACTTAGATTTTTGTGTTAGTCCAACACGATTTTACAAAACAGATATTTAAAGAGTTCTCACTCAACCGATCCTTAAATCGAACTAGAAACCCTAGTCTGAAATCTTGCTAAACAACTTAACCTAACTTTGGGTTTGGGTAAGATTGTTTTTTGTTCCAACTTTGAAATCTTTTCTAGTTTATAAGTAGCCTAACAGCTAGATGAAAAGATTTCTATGCTAAGAACTTATGGGATGAACACCTAGACAATAATCTTCAAGTTCGTGTTCTTCGTGCGGAAATCTGATTATAGCTTGAGCTTCTTGATAGTTTCCGTATCTTCACTCTGAAGTGTGATCCCATATTTATAGACCTCGAAATCAAAGAGCCGTTGGAGAGCAATTTGAATTTCGGGCTATATTTAGTAGACTTGCGGGATTGATGTGGCGTCTTGAGAACGGCATGGCGAAAAAAGCGTGAATAGTGTCTTTTATAGCCGTTAGAGAAAGCGGCACAAATCCATAATTGCCGACTCCGATCATCGTGTCTTGTTCTTATTGGTTAATGAAGCACTTTTCAAATGTTGTTCTTCCAACTAAGGTTGACATTCTTCTTGTTCGGATCATCGGCGTATGATTTGGTGAAACATCGATTTTCACTGGTGGTGACTTTGATCGATCAAAAGCCCGATCGTCTACGATAGAGTCTTACGGTGCCGATTGTCTTAGCTTCAACTAGCGATTTCGGTGATGTAGGTCTTCGATCGATCTTCAAGTATTCGAATTTGAGCTTCATGACTTCATGACTTTATGATATCGACTTGATCGGATCGATCGATCTTCTGTCCTTCTCTTGCCTTACGGCTTTCCGGATATCGGTTGTTCTTCATATCTTGGTCGACCTATACATATTGAGGTTCCCCCTCAATATGTGACCTATCTATTACATCAGTTGTTCTATACAGTAATTATCAACTGGTATCCTATAACCGGTAATAAAAACATCAGCCAGCTAACAGGTCTGACTGGTCCTATTACATGTGTTTTAGAACTTTCATCAAAACTCTAAATTTCCCAACACCATCATTAAATGGCTTAAAGGTATTAGGAGCCTTGTATTGCAAGCTCGACTTTTTGTATGAAGGTTGGGCTTTTTGGTCAGCCTTCTTGAGCTTGCTGCTCTCGTCTTACTCTCCTTGACTTTGAATGATTAGCTCGGCGTTGTGAATCAAGTTAACTGCTCGATATCAAAAATTGGCATAAGACGTTGTATATTGGGTAGTCATCAACTTCCACAACTTGGTATTGATATTGAGGCCTCCGACTGTCCCCAAGACCTTTGCTTCGTTGCCAAGTTTTTCCCCTTCAAGAATAAGCTTATCTACTCGCTCGAAATATGCTATGTCGGACTCGTCGGCACCCTGTCTAACATTGGCTAGACGTTGTTTGGTTACTGGGTGAGGTGCCACTGTCGCAAAGTGACCAAAGAAAAGTTGAGCTAGTTGGTGGAAAGATTCCACCAAGGTCGGAATGAGAAAAGTGAACCACTAATAAGCCTAATCGCCTAGTGTTAGCGGGAAAAGTCCCGATTATATTAAGCGATCAAGAATACATTGATCTTTGGTTGTACGGGGGCGAGCATCACTGTAGGATATAAAGGCGTGCTCGGTAGAGTCATTGGGATTTCTCGGCTGCTCGGATTGACGACCTTATCTTGCATGCTCTTGATCGCTTGCATTATGACCGTCATCTGGTTAATATTTGGTTGTGGAGGCTGGATGGGAGCTTGTGGATCCATTCGGTCATGCACAGACACCCTCAGTCCCTCACTTGCCTGGACTTGATGGTGGTTTTCCCTTGGAAAGAATGAGCTCTTTCCCGCTTTGCAGACCTAGAGCTGTCCTTCGAATCGCAAATCTGAGATGTGTTGGGAATGTCCTTCCCAGACGATTGAAAACTGAGTTTCCCCAACGGACTTTCGAGTCTCCACTATCGTGAAAATACTATTGGGAGTTAATACGTCTCCTGTCCTCATGGTATGGCCGTCTGTATTGCCTTGATTGTGGGGGAATGGCATGGCCCGCTATACTGGCCCAAGTTGAGATCACCTTCCCCCATCTTTCTTTTTCCCTTAGATGGAGAGACTATCTAGTCCTTTTTCGGCTGATGGGGCCTGCTAGGTTCCCCTCCAATTTCTTCGTGGCGATTGCAAAGAAACGTCATGGCTATTTTGAGTTCCTCCGGAGTTTGATCTCATTAAGATCCTTGAATCGCCCCCCTTCTGATGAGGGTGATCCCTTTGGAGTCATGGATACTGCCTTTCCAATGGGTTCCATAATCATGATTATGAAAAAGGAATTTGGGGAGGTTTTTATAAAAAATTTAGAAAATTTCAGAAAAAAATTATAATAGAACTCTCCTTCTAGCGCCAATTGTTGATAGCAAAAAAGTAGAAGATGATCAATGTCGCTTAATTCAGGATTTGGCTAAACAAATATATGATTATCTAAAATCGTATGAACTGAGAAAGAGATAATGCATGTATGTATATTCTTGAAGTCAAAATTTCGACCTTTTTCAGGTTTGTACCCTTATATATAGTTACATGGATTAGGATTCTCGTCATTAATTAGATGTCATTTATGCCCTCAATTCAACATTTCATTAAATAGGTGAGCTCATCACGCCCCAGATTGACCGTTGCGACGATCATGTCTTAATTTACACTTTCGTGATTAATTCTCTGTTCTTACGGTGGGATTCGGGATCTTTCCATATTCGGAGTTGTTGGAATATAGAGACACGTAAACACGTAATACATGCGCGAATTGAACAGTTCACCAACAACGAACATATAATTGCATAATTAAATTATGGGTAAACGTAAATAGAATTCCTACAATAATTCGTACACTTATTCCTCCACTATGGTATCCACATAACAATCGTTTACCAATTCACCGATTTGCCAGTGTTGAATCCCCGAGATGAATTTGTTAGCTAGAAAAATTCTAACTAGAGATTTTATGGAGAAAATATGAATTCGTGTATTATGAATTCTCAATGACTCATATATATAGTGGTGGCCCAACTTAATCTTAGGCTAACTATATTAGGAAATAAAATAAATAATCTTGCAAATTAAATCCCATAGATTTAATATCCTTATACATAAATCTCTACGGATTCAATTTTCATATATATCAAATCTCTACGGATTCGATTTCCATATATATCAAATCCTACAATAATATTCCATATATTATTATTGGGAATCCTATTTAATTAAATCTAATTTAATTAAATAATAATAATTATTAATTCTAAATATAATTATTATTATATTCTCCATGAATTAAATATTAATATCCAATATAATATTTAATTAACCAACTATAATCAGTAAACAATTGTTACTTGTTGTGTGACCCATAGGCGCTCATATATCGAGCGATTAGTCAAACTAACGGTCTTAATTGAACCCTAGACAATAAATCTGACATTCTCAATATGTGAGGTACGTTGCGAGAAAACGTGCAACTACCTGTATGTTGGAATTTAGAGGCACACAATCACGTAAAACATGCGCAGCGGAAAGACAATTCACCAACAACGAACACATAATTGCATACAACGATTACAAAATCGTAACGAGTAAACTTACAGTAGTTGTAGAGCAAATTCCTCTACTATGGTATCCACGTAATCCCCTTCAACAGATCTGCACGGATTTGCCAGTGTTGAATCTCGAGTCGAATCAGCTAGGAAAATCCAACTCTTAATTTTATGGAGAAATTGTGAAGTGTAAAAAAACTGTTTGTGGAATCCCAAGAGCTAATATATATAGGGATGTCCAGCTTAAAACCTAAGCTAGCCTGTTGGGAAATTAAAATCCCTTTTAATTAATTAAATTAAACTTCTTTAATTTAATTCTCTAAATATAAATCTCACGGATTTAAATTCCATATATAACAAATCTCTACGATTTGTTTCCATATATATTAAATCCTACAATAATATTTTAAATATTATTATTGGGAATTCTTGTTTAATTAAATCCAATTTAATTAAATATTAATAATAATTAATTCCAAATTAATCTATTATTAATTACTTCTCCATAAATTAAATATTAAATCCAATTTAATACTTAATCAACCAACTATAATCCGTCAAAGGGAATTACTTGTTGTGTGACCCATATGCCCTCATATATCGAGCGATTAGTCAAACTAATGGTCTTGATTGAACCTAGTCAATAAATCAGACATTCTCAATATGTGAGGTACGTTGCGAGAAACATGCAACTACCTGTAACTGAAATGTGGGCTATTACGATTTCCTCCTTTCATTCACGAATACTCGATTAGTCTTGAACATGATGAAGTGTCACACTTGGCCACAAAGTCCAAGTTGACGTGCATTGGCTAATAACTTTGATCCAATTATGACGAGAAGGTGAGTATTCTCTCTAAATCCACTTTGAGGAATGAATCCTTTTCTTGGCTCAACTACCACGCACATGTACTTCGTGATGAACCCAATCCAAGCCATGTCTACCCATGGAAGGGTGCAAGCGTCGGTCATGGTCAAAGTTCATCACTCCACACATGTCGTGCGTATTGACCTCAAGTCAAAGGAGTATCGCATCGCTCCCACTAACCGAGACACCAGTAGACACATATAGTGGAACTACATCAAACGGTTTCTCGGATGGGTATACCAATACCCTCTAAGGTATTTGTGCATCCATCATGAGATACCTAGTATCTCGTAACAAGTGAGATCTTCCTACACTCTCTAAGAGTATGATGCAGATCGCACACCAATCTCCATTGCATCATCAATATCACATTCTTGATGATCCTCGATCGGGGCTATTTGAGAATCATGCTTAAGTCATCTGAGTTCTCACACACTCAATGACAGCAGTGACTCAACGGAACACAGATAAGAATAGATGCAAACAATCAAACATAATATTCTAATTAGTGCAACGCCATACATTTAATATTAAACAAATAATAATATTAAACCAATACTGAATATTATCTGAGTATTATGTCCTTACAAAGGATTGTCTCTAGGACACTAACACTAACACTATAACTAAAACATGGGCTATTGCGATAACTTCCTTTCATTCGTGAATACTCGATTAAATCTTGAACATGATGAAGTGTTTATTCAAATAACTTAATCATATTATCTCTAATCACTAATTGATCACTTATGTCACACTTGACCACAAAGTCCAAGTTGACGTGTATCGGTCGATGACTTAGGTCCAATTATGATGAGAAGATGAGTATTCTCTCTAAATCCACATTGAGGAATGAATCCTACTCTTAGCTCAACTACCACGCACATGCATTTCGTGATGATTCCAATCCAAACCATATCTACCCATGGAAGGGTGCAAGCGTCGGTTATGGTCAAAGTTCATCACTCCACACATGTCGTGTGTATTGACCTCAAGTCAAAGGAGTGTCACATCGCTCCCACTAACCAAGACACCCGTAGACACATATTGTGGAATTACATCAAACGGTTTCTCGGATGGGTATACCAATACCCTCTAAGGTATTTGTGCATCCATCATGAGATACCTAGTATCTCGTAGTAAGTGAGATCTTACTATACTCTCTAAGAGTATGATGCAGATCGCACTCCAATCTCAATTGCATCATCAATATCCCATTCTTGATGATCCTTGATCGGGGCTATTTGAGAATAATGCTTAAGTCATCTGAGGTCTCACATCCTCAATGACAGCATTGGTTGATGGGAACACTTACATGAATAAATGCAAAAAATCAAACATAATATTCAAACAAGTGTATTGTCATACATTAATATTAAATGAACTATAATATTAAATCAAACTGAATAATATTGAGTATTATGTCCTTACAAAAGATTGTCTCTAGGACACTAACATTAACAGGAGTCGCCTCGTTCATCCGCTAAGCGACCTCATTTACGTCGCTCGTTGACTCTTTACTGCTCGACCTATTTATTTTGGGATCTCTATGAACACCTGGTCGCCCTTACCGTCCAGGTCGCCTTAAAATTGTGAGATCGCTATATTCTGCTTCATCGAACTTTCACCTTGCCCAATTTTCACTATCTGACTATGAAGTAGTCGCGTGACCATATATGATATACCATATATAATCTGGGCCGATCCTAGAAATTCTAGACCCTGAGTCAATTTTAAAATTCGACCCCCTCATATTTAAAAATTGAATAATAACTAATGACATCTTAATATGAAATGTAGGATTTGCAAATATTTTATTATATGTATACAATATATTTTCTCGTTTCACATTAATTGTTTGTCACTTTTGATGAGGTTTGTATAAAAATAAGAAATACTATAAAATTTTGATAAATTTTTCTTTCAATGAAAATAAAAGAGAGGAGAGAGAGTTTGTGAAGGAAAATGTATTTTTCATAATAAACTGATTTTTACAGTAAAATTAATAGTGAGAATTGCAAAAATATAGTAAAAATGATAATTATTTTGAAACAAAATTTATTTGGCCAAATTTTATACCAAGAAAATTAGGATAGATTTAATTATGTGTGTGTCATATATTTAAAGAATTAAATTAAAATAGTTGTGGACTTGTGGTGCTAAATTATTTATTTTGGATAAAGTATGGACTCAAAAATAAATTAAAGATTTACAAAAGGTGGGACTTAAACTAAAATATTTGTGGACTTGTGGTGCTTAAATTATTTATTTTGGATAAAGCTTCGGCCCAAAAATAAATTTAATTTACAAAATGTGGGACTTAAACTAAAATAGTTGTGGACTTGTGGTGCTTAAATTATTTATTTTGGATAAAGCATGAGCCCAAAAATAAATTAAGGATTTGTAAAAGGTGAGACTCGAACCCTAGACAAAATATAATAAAATATTTATCTTTTCCACTAGGACATTTCATAATATATTAATAATTTTATAAGTATAAGTATATAATATTTTATATATAAGCATATAAAATTTTGGGCCCCTAAAAATCGATAAAATTTTTGGACCTGACTCAGACGACTCGTCCGACTCATGTAAGGCACGGCCCTGTATATAATCAGCAAAACGAAATTTTATATTTACATATGAAATTATTCGCACATGTATAGAAATTAATGGTCCAAGTATTATCATAATTCAAAACTGTGGATAGTTGGACTTCTCAGGGTGGGTAGAGGTTGAAAACAGCTCCTAAATGCGTTAAAAAAAGTAGTGACTCCTCTCTCTTTTACCATCGGGACAGAAGTGATTTTCTTTTGTTTAGAAAAAAAGGGTATGATGACTAAGCTCATAGAACTTTATTACATATAAATAAAAATAAAGATAATATGACGCAATAAATCAGATTGCAAGTCCCTCCACATTATTGAGGTGGATATTGGAGTGCACATGCAATTGTGCTCCATACATTAATTGCTGATAATAAAATTAACCTAAGTTTGGAATTTTTTGTTATTTCATTTACTTTCCATGTATCTATCACTTGTATAGGCTCTTAGTTATGAATTAATGACATGATGTAAAAAAAATAGGAAGCAGTGACTCTAATGTACAAATGCAATTTTTAGTGACTCTAAGGTACAAAAAAATTATATTTTGTTTGAAAAAAAAAATTGCACTTTGTACCTGAGAGTCACAAAAAAGTTACATGTGTACCTTAGAGTTTTTTTGCTCTCCCACTTTGTACCTTATAGCTTTTCCCCCTAGTTATTATCCTCTGCGTAATAATTTTCCATAGACATATTTAATGCAACTAGGGTCCTAGTACTTGTCATAAGTAGTAGTCGATGAAATTAAAACGAAGTGCAACGAGATAAATTCGCTTTAATTAATTTAAGTACAATATTTTTTAGACATCAAAACTTACATAAATAACTATCATGAATCTCATTTTGTCGAACGTACTATTTTATAAGATCGAATAAAAAATACTAAGTTAAAATAAGTTAATATATAAAATTGATTCGTCTCATACTGTGAAGCAGTATCACAAAAAATATCACCTAATTTTTTATATCTTGCATCGAATTGAGGAGGCTAGGTGTAATATGTCATATCTACTAAAGACGAAACATCCCAATTCATGGGATGATTTTATTTCAAATTTTCAAATTTCTGTGTAAAAGTTATTTATAATATTTTTTTTTATTTCAATCATTTATTATTTAATTTTGATATTTATATTTCATTTATCTCTTATCTATTAATTATGAATTACCCTCTATTTATGTGGTTGCTATATTTAAAATACTTTATCTTCAAAACATATACATTAATTTTTACTCCCTCCGTCTGTGATAACACGCACGTTTATTGTTTTCACGTGTTTTTGTGAGTGAATTTTTATTAATATTTGAAATGATAGAGTAATTTTTAAAGATGCATATTATAGATGAGAGGTAAATCTATAATACCCCTCCTTAAAAATCACTTTATCATTTGAAATACTAATAAACAACTTCATTTCACTAAAAATTCAATAATAAAGATGGGGTGCACATTATTCCGGGACAGAGGTAGTATTAAATACATACTCCATAATTTATAAATTTATATTCCCTTTTATTCTTTTTAAATATCCCTAGCATGTAACCCGACGTACTACTTCTACACGAGATTGAAAATAGTTTTTATATCATTAATTTTAAATTAAATATTTTAAATATTTAATTAGTTTGATTAATTCAATTGTAGAATTAACTTTTTTTCTAATATTATATATGCATATTTTCATTAATTTTTTATTCTAAATTACTCTCTCCCATTCTTTCTTAATGTCTTTTTAGTCTTTTAAAACATTTATATAATAAATATTGTTCTGATATTTTCTCCCCTCATTATATCATATATGCCCATAATAATTAATTTTCATGATCATTTAAATTTTATGTCAATATTAAACTTAATTTTTTATAATTAAATATTTATAACAATAAATACTTGGCTGGAAAAATTATTCACACAACATATTTATAGAAAAATTAAGAAAATTAATAACCATGAAAAGTAATTATTAGAATTATATATGAGATAATGATGGGTGTAAATGTCAAAACGATATGTATTATGTAAATAATATATAAGACTGGAATGAGTATGACATCTAATTTTAATGGGAATAAGTAATTTAGAATAAAAAATTAATGAATGTATGCATATATAATATAAAAATATAAAAATTATACCTACAATTAAATTATTTTAAATATTTAAGTTATAAAAAAATTATTTTAAATTACGCGTAGTATGCTGGGTTAAGTGCTAATAGTTTAATAAATTAGTGAGTCTCATATGAACCAGGTGTACTGTGCAGTCTGTAATGTATTTTAGAAACATATTATTTGTTGCATTGAAATGTATAATTTTTTACACTGAAACATGCAATTTGTTTTGTTAACACTAATTGCACATTTTAGTGTAACAAGTTATATATTTGATCTGGCTTATTTTGTTTATTTTCAAAATACACTATGCAAAAAACATTGTATCAGGAGCATACAAGACCTAACCTTAATAAATATTTTAATTGTTTTCATAGAGTTGTCGAAAAAGGGCCGATTAGGCGAGAGCCCACCTTTTTTGGCCGAGGCGGCGGCGGTTTGGAAAAACAAACTCCCGACTCCACCCACTGATTGGCGGACTGCGGGTCCTAGCGGGTCAGCCTACTATTATATTTTTTTTATTTCTAAAAATAAAAAATATGTAATTTAAAAGCTCTATTACATTAAAGTCATTCATATAAAAAATAATCAAATAATTTATGTTGGTTATTATCACTATAAAAAAAATTAAAAATAAAAATATTTCTCACAAATTAAGTTTGTCATTCATTAATTAAAATATAACTTCCTACAAATTAAAGTTCGCCATCAATCAACCACAGTAATTTATGAACATAGTCTCCTATTTATTAAATTTATCACCATAAAATATAAAATATCCCAAAAAATAACATTATAATTACTAAATTATATAATAAATATTAATTTAGGAGGCCAAAGCCTACCGCGCAAACGGGCCGGACCGCCTTCAAACGAACAAAATTATTCTTAGATCAATTCACCTTTTAAGCGCGGCGGGCCGGGCAGCAGAGGCCTTATTAAGGTACAAGTGTATCCACAAATCCTTTTTTAATTTTTTTTAATATATATATATATATATATTATAAGTAAGGAGAAAGATAACTAAGAGAGGATACCTGTTTGCGTGAAACCAGTCACAAAAGTTTGCATATATCTCATTCAAGTGCAGTGCAGTACAACTGTTCTATTTTGCCACAACCCTCTATTTGATCTGAATTGTTCTATTTTTATTTGACTCAATTAAAATTATAATTTGCCTCAACCCTCTATTTAACCTGAATAAAAAAATTTAAGTTCTATTTTGCTTATCCCTTTGACGCATAATACACGCCTTTCACACCCAAAATTTCGTCTCTCCGCATGGTAAGTTTTTTATTATTTTATTAATTCTTAATTTTATTTTAATTATATTTTTGAGTTAATTTAGTATTTAGCAATTCATTAGGGTTTGTAATATTTTTTTACATTTAATATATATGTGAAATTGATGGTGCATTTTAATTAAATTATTGTGTTAATTTAATGAAATTGATGGTAATAAATAGATTAGGTCTTATTATATTTTGTAATAGTGAATATTTTATAAAATTGGATTATATTCTTATTTTGTGTAATTTAGTTAGGAAATGTGAGACAAAACACCAAAAGCAAAATCTTCTATGCACCAGGTGCACCGTTCAATTCAAGTGTATTTTTTAAACGTGTAATTTATTTTTGTGAAACATTCAATTTGTTTACACTAAAACGTTCAACTCGTTCAGTATAATAAGTTGAATGCTTCAGTATATACAAGTTGAACGTTTCATGAAAATTAGTTACACGATTCAAAAGGTGCAAATGGTACAGACTCAACATTAAAATCAAAAAAATTGATCGTACCTCCGATTTTGAAATTTTGGGTCAGCCACTGGGTTCGGGCTGGCCCAACAGACCTAACCCATTTTGATAACTCTATTTTTTTTTTTTTTATATACAATATCCCATCAAAACACATAGGTAGAACTTTAAACTGTATGCCCGTATTATTCTTGGGGTTTAATCTGTTTTCATCCTTATTTCTTTCTGGCTAGGCTGCAGTACTGAATCTACTGATGTATATTTGCCTGATGGGTATTTCTCATATCCATGTGGGTTTTTAATAAATCTTATTTTTGCTGATAAAAAAAACACAATATGGTTGGTTAATAAAGGCAAAGTTTATTATATGCATGTTGCCATTCTTATAAATTTTTAGATTGCCTAAATCGGGACACCATTATAAAGGGTGATGAAAAAAGCCTTTGGAAATGGTGCAACTCGTGGTTTGACATGACGTCATCATTATCAAATATTTGGAAATGTAACCCATAAAAAATTCAGTAATGCACGTGGCCAAAAGTTTGGTGACAGAAAAACTAAATTTCAACCTTTTTGTAAAATATTGAACAATATAAAAAGGTTAAAGAAGAACTTGAAAATTTACACAAGGAGTCACAGTATATGGGTATTTATACTTTTGTCCCCCAAAGTGAGTACAAATGTGGCAATTCCAATACGGAAAAGAGGTTGCGCATGCACTGAGTCAACGACGGACGGGTCGGAGAAAGGCGGCGACTTAGTGGGGGAGCGGCGGGGCTCCGGTGGTCTCAGGTCTGATTACTTTTCTCGACATGAAATTAAGTTTACATTACTTTATTGTCCCCCTACTCTTTCGGTTTTTAACCTTTTACTTCTTTTTAGATGTACGGCAGTAATGAGTTGTGAGAATGCAAGTATTTGGGGTTAGACCGAATTTGAAGAAAACATTGGACTCAATGCATATAATTTTTGTGCACTGGATCATTTCTGCATGCAGCAATGAATGATTTGATGCGTACGTAATGTGTAGTTGTAGGTAGGGTGAACAGAAAAATACTGCAGAAAATAATTAAAAAACAAAGAATTGAGTCTCGTGCGAGTACGATTTTCTTAACAATTATATTCTTCACTCTGGTGCTTGTGAATCGTAAAACATTTGTCTCCCAACTTAAACCAATTATACCCTTTACTCTGGGTGTTAGTAATCATAGACACTTGTCTCCCACGATAAAACGATCGAAATCAACGATATCAGCATTATATCTTGTCTGAAACCAAAACCGACATTAAGTCGGTGCGACATTCGTGTAAACAGGTTGCATTCGCACACAAGTTCGGGTTTTGAAGGCCAAATCCAACCAAAATTTGAACCCCTGCGCACTCGTGTAGAAGGTGGAAGATAATGACCTCATAATAATTTACAAACAACATGTGGGTAGTTCTTAAAATACATACTTCCTAATTTCACATTTTCCTGCATCGGATAAAAGCTCTTTGTTTTTTTCCTTTCTCACTTTAATTTTCATTTATTGATTACAATATTTTTTAGAATGTGATTTCTCATTCACCCAAGATGGGCTACATTTTCCAACAATAGTTATATTTGAAATAGCATGGTTTTATTCTCGAAAGCATATATCTATTTCACGGTGTTGAAATAATTATCAAAACCAAGTGTAAGATTAATTTATATCCAATTTGTTGAAAAAATGACGGTTTTATATTGCTTTATTAGAATGAAAAAAAAAATGTAAAATCATTTTATTTAGGAAGACACTCCTGTTAAACATTTCACGTTAAATATTAGCAAATTTAAAGAAGATTTAATAATATTATATAAAGAATAATCTCAATTAAAATATAATAATGCAATAGAATGAGTAATATATAGTTATGTAAAAATATAATCTTAATTGTAGGTCTCGACGGGTTTTGATGAGGTTGAAGTCTAGAGGGAGGGTGAATAGACTTCAAAAACTTTTAAATGGATCGAGATGTGTTTGCGTATGTATACGTCGAGTCTCGATGTGAATCGGTTTGGGTGATATCCGACTTCTTGATCTGGTAGACAGATCGGTTGAATCTATCAACTTAGCTTGTTGGTGCGGAAGATAAGTTAACGTGTAGAAAATCGGTTTTACTCAAATGAGATTACGACCAGCGATTCGGATTAGGTGACTAAAATGTCAAAGCGGTCGGATCGGTAACGATGTTAATCGATCTAGGTACATAATATGCATGCAAATAACAAGTTGTGTGCGGATGTGTAAAAAAAGATAGATACACCTGATTTATAGTGGTTGAGACAACTTGTCCCTCGTCCACTCTTCCTATCGATGGGGCACCAACTTAACCAACTTGGACTTAGTTTATTGTGTTAGTCCAACCACGGTACAACCAACAAATATTTAACGAGTTCACACTCAACCAATCCGAAATCTAATCTACAAACCTAGATAGAAATCTTGCTATAACAAACTTAACCTAACGGTGTTTGGGTAAGAATTGTTTTGTTCAAACAAATACTATCCTATCTTATAAGTAGCCAAGAGCTAGAGGATAAGTATTCTGCTAAGAATTTAAGGGATGAACACTTAAGAAATAATCTTGAGCTTGTGTTCTTCTTGCGGAAATCTTGAGAGCTTTTTGCTTGTGAATAATTTTCGTAACCTTACTCTGAAGGCTTGATCCCTTATTTATAGGCACGAAATCGAACTAGTCATTGGAGAGCAATTTGAATTTGGGTCTATTTTAGGTAGACTTGCAGGCTTGACTTGATGTGCGCAGAAAGGCCATGCCGTCTTCATGCAATATTGTCCTTTCTAGCCGTTTGGCTTGATACCCGATATCCTGCAATCTTCAGAACCGTACATACGTTTCTCTTTCTAAGTGGCTAAACAAGTACACTTATTCGGCGTCTTTGAAAATCTTTGACTTAAGTATACTTCGAGTCTGAGAAACATCGTATGGTTTAAGGATAAGAAGAAATACTTATCGTGGTTCTTTCTTGGCCTCTACTGATCTGTTGTCCATTAGATCAGTAGTCTTGAGTCATCTGATAAGGTTGTCTTAGCTGCAACTTGTCGACTCTGCTGATGTCTTCATAGAGTAGGTCTTCTGATGTGATTCAATTCTTCCTTCTGATCTTCTCTTATAATCTTGAGTCTGATCTTCACTTCTGATCTTGATCCTGAACTTCACTTCTGATCTTCATATATTGAGTTCCCCCTTAATATGTGACCTAATCTAAATCATCAGTTGTGTAACATGTTCAGCTGGTTTCCTATCTATTCATCAGTTGACTAACATGTTCGACTGGTCCTATTATAACTGTTTTGGAACTTCCATCAAAACTCCAAATTTCCCAAAAATTTCCCCCTTTTTGATGGAACCAAAACTTAATCAGAAAGGATGCTGAACATAAATAAAGCAGTATAAATAAAAGAGACAGTTCATCAGAAGACAATGAGAGTTTGTCTTAAGATCAGAAAAATAGGATATTTCATTAATAGCGTGTGAAAATTACAAGTACAAAGTGAAATATACCTACCCTGATCTTACAAAATAAGTCTTCTGATTCAGTATCTCTCCTCCAAAGGAACTTCACAGAAGGTGAACAATCTTGTCTTTATCTGAGCAACCTTGTCTTCATCAGTGATGTCATCTTGTTCAAGGTATCTGTTAAGAGTGTCATTAAAAGCAATCTTGTCCAGTTTGCCGTCCGGAGTCTTCTTGTAGTCCATCACCTCAATGTCTGGTGCGACCGGTGTGCTACTCAGCATTTTTGCCTCCCTCATCAGCTCGGCAAATAATTATGGATGTTTGTTACTCAACCAGTCTCTGAACATGTCATTCTTGTCAGTTTCAGTTGGGATGACCTGGTTGATGTAAGCTGAAATGTACCATTCTCCTTTGATTATCTTCGAGTTCCTTGCCCAGTGCAGGGCGAGCTCGCCTTTATTAGATCAACATCAGCATCTAGGATTGGCTCAACATAGTGCGATCATTTTCCTTCTCCTGCCACAAGACCTTTCTTCTTCTTCAACCAATAGGCTTTGTCAAGCTGTGTTGCTTCTTCCCTTCTTCTTTGCCTTTCAGCCTCTGCTTTCTTCAGCTCTTCTTCTTTTCTTTTATCTTGCAGGCAGCTGGAGCTTTCTTTTTGGCAACCAGACTGTTGGGATATTATAGTTTTGATGAATTATGCCAAAACATTATCAACTTGTGTTATTGAAGTTAATTCTGGATAACAAGTTGAGGGGAATGAAGAACAAGTTGAGGGGAACTCACGAAAAATTAGATGAAGATGATCGAGATCGGGGCGAAATTGCGAGGCAAAATTTGTCGAGATCGGATAATAAGATGAGTTCGGAGTTAAGCCCGATGAGTTGAGAAAAATCGGAAGAAAAGATAAGCTAAGCCGGTGATCGGAAAAATCAAGTTACTGATCGAAGTGACCCGATCGAGATGACCCAGTTAGAAGAGGAGGTTGCGCATCGTAAGAGGATTTGAGACCGACGAGATCGACGTGATCAAGACTTATAAGCTAACCCGGATTGCTAACTCGATATTCTAACCTCGATGTACTAATCTGATGCAAATAAATCGATATCTTGACTGATGCTATAATCGATTCCGATCATATGAGTTGATCAGATCAGCATCGAGAAATCGATATCGAAAATCGTAAATACGGTCCGCATCAGCGAAAGAAAATCGAAGAAAGTTCATCGTGAGAGAAGTCATCCAAGTCATGTTCATCGAGAATCGAACGCCATCGATGATCGGGCTAACTCGAGAATCTTGAAATGACACGAGGGTCGATTGTCTGAAGTCGGAAAGCCGAACTCGATTAGTTGAGAATGTCGATATACCTTTATCGGCTAAGGTCCAATAAGAGAAGTCTGCTGAATCAAGAACACGAAGACTTCGGAGAACTCAAGACCGAGAATATCCCGAAGAATATAGCCAAGTTAAATTACCGATGTGGACTAATGAGAGGAAGACAACAAGCTTGAAAAAAGGCTGCAAGAAGATCTGAGAATAGTATGGATTTGAATGTGACTTCATCCAGCGGTAAGATTCAAATCCACACTATAAATACAAGTTCTTCCTTCATTATTCGTTTTGGAGAGTGTGGAAAAATCACGAGATCCATCAAGCTAAAAGTCAAGTCATTCAACATTCCCACCATAAAACAACGAGCAAAAAATACAAAGCAATTTATTGAGTGTTCTACCTAGATCTAAGCACAAATGTAATATCCTAAGCTTAGAGATTTTTTCCCATCCTTAGCATTGAGGCTAAACAAATGTAAGGAAAATCTCAACCTAGTTCAAACCAAACAAACCTTACCCAAATCGGTTTGATAGGATAAGTTTGTAGGTGAGTGTGAACTTCGGTAAACATCTAGCAATCCCGAAAATGGGGGTAGGCAATCTGCGTGAGGGAGATAAGTCCCGTTTGAGTGTGAACTTCATAAACATCTATAAGCGTTGGGTGTTGGACTAACCGTTAAACTAAGTCGGTGGTTAAGTTGGTGCCCGATTGTGATTGGGAAAGAGTGGATGTGTAGAGTTGGACTCGAACCACTATAAAATCATGTGTTCTTCTTTTGCTTTATGTTCTTACTTGTCATATGCATTTGATTATAAGCAAAACACACATCGTTCTTAAAAGCAAAAAAAAAAAGAGTAATTGGAATCACTCTGCCCTCACCCCTGTTTTATATGCATTACATGGTATTTTCCGCACTCTTGGGTTTTCAAATCGGGACCACCAATTGGTATCAGAGCGGGAGTTCAAAAGATCACTGTTTTCAATGTGACCATCTGAACTGATACCACAATTGGTATCAGAGCGGGACAATCTGAACTGATACCAACAATTGGTATCAAAGCGGGGGTTCAAAAGATCAATGTTTTCAATGTGACATCCTGAACTGATACCAACAATTGGTATCAGAGCGGGAGTTCAAAAGTTCACTGATTTCAAATGTGACAACTGGCCCATCTTTTAAACAAAACCCATTTACGTAAAAGTGCATATATTTTAATGTTTTGGCGTCATTATCAAAAAGGGGGAAATTGTTGGGATATTTTAGTTTTGATGAATAATGTCAAAACATTATCAACTTGTGTTATTGAAGATAATTTCTGAGATAACAAGTTGAGAGAGCGAAGAGAACAAGTTGAGGGGAACTCACGAAAATCGGATGAAGATGATCGAGATCGGGAGCTAAAGAGGCTCGAGAATCGATCTTGTCGAGATCGGATGATGAGTTCGGAGTTAAGCGATGAAATTTTGAGTAAATCGAGAAGAAAAGATAAACTAAGCCGGTGATCGGAAGAATCGAAGTTACGATCGAAGTGACCGGATCGGATGACCGGATGACCCGGATCAAAAGAGGGGTTCATGTTAGAAGAGGAGCAAATGGGGCGATCGAGATCGGGCGTGATCAAGATCGAGATAAGCTAACGATGAGACGAGTCCATTGAACCTGATCAAGAACACGAAGACTTCGAGAGAAACACGAAGGCTTCGAAGATCACGAAGAATATACCGATAGATTAAATTTGGCGTGGACGATGAAGGAAGACAACAAGCTTGAAAATGCGCAAAAGGCTCTGAGAATAGTATGGATTTGAATGTGACTCCATCCAGCGGTAACATTCAAATCCACTATAAAAATTCTTCCTTCATTATTAAGAGTGTGGAAAAATCACGAGATCCCATCAAGCTAAAAAATCAAGTCATCCGATTCCACCATAGAACGAAGCAGAAATCTGGCGTATATTCAGTGTTCTGCCCTACAGATCTAGCACAAATGTATATCTGAGCAGAGAGATTTTCCCATCCTTAGCATTGAGGCTAAAAACAAATATAAGGAAAATCTCAACCCTGGTTGAAACCAAACAAATCTTACCCAATCGGTTTGATAGGATAAGTTTGTAGGTGAGTGTGAACTCGGTAAACATCGAAGATCGAAGGGAGGTAGAAAGCTGATCCTTGAGGAGATAAGTCTTGTTTGAGTGTGAGTTATAAACATCTATGATCCGTGAGGAAGATAAGTCTCGTTTGAGTGTGAACTTCGGTAAACATCACGTTGGGTGTTGGACTCACGATTAAGTCACGAAGACTCGAGAAACACGAAGACTCGATAGATCTGAAGAATATAGCTCGTTAGATTATTTGGTGGCGTGGACCCGATGAGAGGGAAGACAACAAGCAAAAAAAATGCTTAAAAGCTCTGAGAATAGTATGGATTTGAATGTGACTCCATCCATGGTATAACATTCAAATCCACACTCAATAAATCTGTTCTTCCTTCATTATTAATTGTGGAGAGTGTGGAAAAATCTTCGAGATCCGTCAAAATTTAAAAGTCAAGTCATCCGACATTCCCACCATAGAACAACGAGCAAGAAATACACGCATATATTGAGTGTTCTACCCTAGATCTAAGCACAAATGTAATATCCTAAGCTTAGAGAGATTTTCTCATCCTTAGCATTGAGGCTAAACAAATATAAGGGAAAATCTCAACCTAGTTGGAAACCAAACAAATCTTACCCAAATCAGCTTGATAGGATAAGTTTGTAGGTGAGTGTGAACTCGGTAAACATCTAGCAATCCCGAAAGGGAGGGTAGGCAATCCCTTGAGGGAGATAAGTCTTGTTTGAGTGTGAATTAAATTACTTTTTGCATCTATAAGCGATCCGTGAGGAGATAAGTCCGTTTGAGTGTGAACTCGGTAAACATCTGTTGGGTGTTGGACTAACACGTTAAACTAAGTCCAGTTGGTTAAGTTGGTGCCCCTTGTGATAGGGAAGAGTGGATGTAGGAGTTGGACTCCGAACCACTATAAAATCGTGTGTTCTTTACTGATTTATGTTCTTACTTGCCATATGCATTTTATTATAAGCAAAACACACATAGTTCTTAAAAGCAAAAAAAAGAGTAATTGGAATCACTTTGCCCTCACCCCTGTTTTATATGCATTACATGGTATTTTCCGCACTCATGGGTTTTCAAATCGGGACCAACAATGATTTTCTTGCCTTTCTTTCTTGTTGGCTCGTCTGATTCAGTTGAAGATTCGATCGTTTCGGCTTTCTCCAACTTTCGGCCCGCACTACGGTTTGGGCATCTTTCCTTAGTCTCTTTTTGTCCATGTAATCTGGATGCCCCCACATAGTTCTCAACCTTGGTTCAAGCCTTCCTCTGAATATCAGCATCCTTAGATTCTTCCCCCTTTTTGGTTCCTTCAAAAAGGCCCTTGAGTTCAGCACTTAGATTGGTAATCTTCGAAGATAAGTCTTGTTGAAGATTTTTTAAGGCTTTTGGGGATTAAACATCCTTTCAGCCGATGGGAGGGTTGAACTTGGGCAACAGCAGGTAGCATCGATTCTTCTGCTTTGTTTATCACATTGCTAACTCTGTCAAAAAGGCTATCAATCTTATCTGCTGTAGAATTTGCCTTGTGTTGTCTTCCGAAATGACCATATCCTCATCTGACTTAGGTCATTTTGACCATTTGTTAGTTCATCATCGGCGTAAGCTAAATGGGATTTGGATTTACGCTTTCGATCTCCGCCATCTTTTTGTGTCATCTCAAGCAATTTGTCAAAACTTTTGTCACGACATCTTACGCAATTATGGCGTTTTAGATTTCTCAAAGAGATCGCTCTCTCTCTCGATCGATGGCTTTCTCGTCTTGGTACAAAAAAGGCGACATCGTCTCTCAACATGTTAGCCATATTAATACGAAGGATGTCTTGATGTGCTTCATCAGATTCTCCTCAAAATGTGGAAAGGTTTGGAGAATCAATACCGCAGTTGACCCTTTGAAGAAGAAGGTCCCTCAACATCGGCTTCTTGACTCTTGGACTTTCTTCAACCGGCTTTCACGATCGGATCGACTAACTCCTCAGCGGCTTGTGCCTCGGTGATGGGGATTTTGCCGTGTCTCCTCATCTGCCTCATCGTATTTTCCCTCAACTTCTTTTGGTTCTTCAATGATAACCATCTCTTTAGCGATTTGCTCTTTCTTGTTTTTTTCTTATTTGTTCAAAAACTTCTTCCACCTCAATCGGCCTTCAGCTAGCCTCAGCCTCTTCTTCAAACCATCTCTTTTCTTTGCATTGTTTGACTGCTTTGTACTTAAAAATTTTGTGAGTGATCTCCATCATCTTTGAAAACAATGGAGTGTTAGGCATTCCCAACTTCGTGGTTATCGTGTTTAAAAATAGCCATCATCGGAAGATCGGATCTATTGGTTGGCGGCAATCTCCACGTCTTCCTCTTTTTGACTTCTTCCTCATCTCAAGTTTTGATTACAAACTCCCGAGTCGTAACCTTAACAACCCGATGGGCGAATTTTTCACCACCCTTTCTCAGGCATCGCGCTCAAGCGTTCAAAGTCTTCAAACTTTTTTAAGCGGATGTCTCGCTTGATCGAGAACATCAAAACAATGATCCGTGCCTCGGCTTCACCTCAATTGGATATTTCTCCTTAGCGGTTTCTCCTTGAGCCTCTGCGAATAATCTTTCTCTTGAAAGATTTCGGAGCATGTCGAGTTCTTCGAGTCTTGGGGTGTGTCTTGCTATATCTGGGGTTTATACATTTTGGAATATGTTTAGGCAAATACTCTAAAATGTGTCAGATCAATTATCGAGTCGTTACGAACTTCAACTTTCGGGGTTTTTTTAATCAAAATCATATAATCTTTTTATTAAATTCATCTCCCAACAATTTCCCCGCAATGATGCGAAAACCTATCTTACAAATCATAACCTATCAACGGAATCCCTCAGTGATCATAGTCTCAACGGATCTGGATCGTTGATGTCTTGTGAATCTTGTGAAAATGTTAGGTTATCTGTAATGATGATACCCGATCCTTGACTGTCCTCTTCTTGGGAATGACATGTTCTCGAATGATCTTGCGTAATTTTAGTCGGCATCTTGGTCTTCATATTATCCGCAAAATGTATGGTCGTGATTTATCTTGGGATGGTTGAAGTTCATCGTTCGATATCGAAATCCCTTGGACTTCCTTTTCCGACAATCTAAAGGAACATCTTTCATCTGGTTGGTTTTGCTAACTATATCTTATTTCTTTGGTTCTAGAAGATCCCCGCCCTTTTCTCGTTTTCTGGCGGCGTGATTTTCTTCTTACGTCCCTCTAAATTCGCTCCTTTCTTCACGACCTCCACGGTGGTTTCACAGTGCCTCTTCATCATCATCGGCAAGGCTAGGAATTGCCTTATGCGATATAAGAAGGCTTTTGCCTATTCTTTGTGGAATGGGTGAGGGAATCATCTAAATCCTCACTTCATTCCCTATCCTTCATCATATCAATCGGAATCAATGTTACCTTAAGTAACATTGTGATCTTCTTGACCGACGAACAATCTTTCCACCTTTGGATACAAACTTTGCTGACTCCTCCTACAATCTCCTTTTCAGAAACCCTAGCCAATCAATCTTTGCCTTGTCGATTATGGCATTCATTATCTGGCCTTCTCCAACTGGGGTTTTATGGCATCGAGGCCTGTAAAATTCGGTATCACTTTCTAGATTGGACAATATCAAGCACAATCGATATTTCCTCCTCAACATAGGTTTCTTGAAACCCTTGGTGTGATAACTTGTCGGCCCGTTGGTTTGCGGATTGGAAGTACGAAATTACATCATTTCTTGACCGCCCTATAGACATCTTAGATAATCCCATCCTCGGTGGCAAAGCGGAAGATTATCGAAACAAGTGACTTCTCTTCGATCGATTTTCACGTCCAATTATCTTCACCTTGGACCTCTGAGTACAACACCCCTCCGTTTTCGAGGTCTCTTGAATTGTAAAAATTCAAGAGACCCATCGGTATGCGCATTGCGGTTTTACGAATCGGCCGAGCATCGGCTCGTGATAGATCAACTTTGAGACTATTGTTTAAGTTAGTAGCTTTTAAAATTTCTAGGGATTACGGATCATGCATATCGATGCCTCGTCTCAAATCTACACACCTATCCTCAACAATGTCTTCGACAAAATTTCTAAATATTGGATCTTAGGGTTCGGAGAATTTTGGGAAGAAGAATGTCATCTTCGATCTCTCTAACTCAACATATGTCTCAGCTTTGGGTGCCATTTTTGCAAATGAACACAAAAATTCTCAATTTTCTTTAGTATCGAATATTAGCATAAAAACATAAATGTTTTTATACAAAGCCATATCAATAGCAAATAAGAGCATATCTAAGACCAAATTTAAATTACCAGTTAGATCTGGAAAAAGATGAACAAGTAAATGTTTTGTAATTTGCAAAGATGTTTTGGAGCGAGAAGATAATTGTTGCAGAGAGAAAATTTGAGGTATTTCAGTTTTGTGAAAATGGTGGAGTGGGAGGGTTTTTGGAATTATAAACGAGAGGGAAACACAATCATTTTAAAACCAGGGAACCCAAAAAAGCGTCTAATCATAATCTAAGGTTGAGATTAAGCGGTTTGTTAAAAAAATGAACATCGTCTTGGCTTAGGAAAATTGTAGGCCGCAGCTTTTGGATTTAAAAAATCGTGATAAATGAATTTAATACAAAATCCTCGCGTCCACATTTAATGAAAGATAGAGTGACGTCATACGCATTAAGAAGATAAGAATAAACAAATAAGGAAAACATAAAACAGTAAAGGGATCAAAAAAGCGTATTTGATTGGTGATATTATGTCGACCAATTACCACAAATGTAGATTCTTGTCCATCTTTTTCGATTTCCAATATGTTTAACCTAATATATCCTCTAAACCTTAGTAAGTTTTCCAAACAATGTCCAACTTAGTGATCAGTTTACGTTGAACCAATCGATCAATCTGTTTCAAAACAATCGATCTATCCGGGTCTTGGGAGTGCTCCATGAAAAATTAATTCGAGAAATCGAGCGATGTATGATTTCTGAATCGGCATGATGTGATATACCCTTGATGATGGTCTGTCACTTTGTGGCGTCAATTTCTTTGGGAGGGGTCTCAAATATTTAAAATTGCATTTCCACCCCCGCATCCTCTATAAATAGGCCGAGTTTAGACAAACATTCATCAATTTTTCGTTTTTCAAGTTTGCACATGAGAAATTACGGTGAGTCCTTGATTCCCAAGTCCTCCGCCAATAAACTTTTCTATTCTACTCAAATAACCTCCGGTTCTCGGTCCATCCCTATGCTTCCTTGTTTCTAATCTCGTCTTCATCGGAAGATGACCAAGCGACCATTGCTAAGCTTCACGCCACCCAGTTTGCGGTTGTTTCCTTTATCATGGAGGTGGCCGTCTATGCCTTGTGTTCCGATCGAGATGGCGTGGTTAACAACGATGAGCAATTTCGACATGTAATATGGATTTAGTATTGTATATCTGAGAACTTGATCAAGCCAAATCGCCCTTTTTTCAATCCATTATATGTTTTGCACCACATGTATGACACTTGTGTTCATTTAAAAGCGAGAAGGCTCATCGATTTTTAGGGTTTAGGATTTTTCTTTTCGACCTCCGGGTCTATTGTAATGAAAAGTTTTCGACCTCGGGTTTTTATCAATGAAATTCTCTCTTAATTCCATTGTTGTGTTGATTTTTACTTCATTATGCAATTTTTGCTTAGTTCCCCTTAATCTAATATCCTTTATCGATTAGTCTCTAAGCGATTTTTACGTCGATTGAGGTTTCTCACTCAATGATTCTATCTGGTCGATCTCTTAACTAAGCGGTGTTTGAGATCGGACCACCAAAATACTACTGAAATTGCATCTCCTAAATCCGATGAACTAGTTTGCATAATTCTCTAAATCGACTTCGGTAGAGGCTTGTTTAAGATGTCGACTCTTTTTGCTTATCGGTATGGATCTTTTCCATTACGATATTCCCTTTCTGCATGGTCTCTTATGAAGTGATGTCGATGTCCGTGCTTTGCATCTTGTATGCGAGCAGGGGTTAGCGTGATAGCAATTGCATTATTCTTGTCCACGAAAGATAGGTACATTAGTAGCGATTATGTTGTAATCCTCAATTTCGGTGACAAAGCCATGGCGGGTTAGGGCAACAAATTCCTGCGACCATATATTATGCTTCATTAGTAGATGTGGCAACATACGTTTGCTTCTTAGAGAACCAAGAGATCAGTTTGTTTCCCAGAAACTGACATGTACCTGATGTGGATTTCCTATCTATCCTACATCCACCATAATCGAGAATCGAGTACCCACTAAGCTCTAGATTATCATCTGCTTTGGATACCATAATCCTAAGTTCTGATTACCATGAGGATACTTAAGAATCCTCTTTAATCGCTTCAAGGTGGCTTTGTTTTTGGGATTTGCACGAAATCGCACATACACCTCTTGCAAAATGTTATATCCCGTGCCTTTGCGATCGGGGTATAGTAAAGATCAATCAAAAGCCCTATACTCTTTCGATTAGTCTTCTTACCACCTTCAATGCGGATCCATCTTGAATCAAGTTAACATTGGAATTTTGGCTTCCTTACAATTAAACTCCATACTTAGCCAACAAATTCCTTGTGTACTTTGCACAGCAGATGAAAGATCGGTGTGAGCTTGCTTGACACAGTAGACCCAGTAGCTTATCGACCCATCATAGACATCTCAAATTTCCCTTGCATCAGTTTGCTGAATTTCTCACAGAGTTTCTGATCTGGAGAACCAAATATAATGTCGTCCACATAGATTTGAACCATGAGAATGTTTTCTCCATCTTCTATCTAAACAAGGTCCTATCGGTTAAGCCCTTAGTAAATCCATTCTCTACCAAGAAGCGAAAAGTGTATCATACCAAGCTCACGGGAGCTTGTTTGGATCCATAAAGAGATTTTCTTAAACAATACACTTGGTTGCTTTATTTCAAAGCGGGGTTGTTCAACATAAACTTCCTCATTAGTACCCCATTTAAGAATGCACTCTTTACATCCATCGATAAACTATAAATCCCGGTTAAGCGGCATAAGCGAAAACAACCCGAAATGGCTTCTAGGTGACGGCCGGTGCATAGGTTTCATCATAATCAATCCGCCGATTGTGAATAGCCCTTTGCAACAAGTCTTGCCTTATTTTTGGTTATCACATTGTGCTCATCTTTCTTGTTCTTGAATACCCACTTGGTACCAATCACGTCTTGGTGAGTTAGTGCATCTACAAGTTCCCAAACTTGATTCCTCTCAAATTGTTCTAATTCTTATTGCATTGCCAAAATCCAACTTGCATCGGATAAGGCTTCTTCAACAAAGAGAGGTTCCTTCATGAGCCAGGATAGCGACAATACATTGCACTCTCACCAATCGATTTCTAGTCTTAACTCGCGGTTTGGATCACCAATTATCCATTTGTTGGATGATCCCTTAGAGATAATTTTTTGAAGTGCGGTTTTTGCGATCTCGGAGCGGATGTACCTACGAAAACGATGTACTGCTATAGTAGAAGTGTCTTCTTGAGTTGATGAATCTTGGGAAGATCATCATCCTCATCACTTCTACATTTTTACTTTAGAAGTTAGGAAAGGTACTTGAATGGGACTCATCGACGGAAGCGGATATCGTGAGATGTTTGAATCATCTCGGTTCTTGACTTTACGTGCGAGTGTCGGATGTTCCCCCGAACTAGAAGGTTTCGATTCTCGTCTCCTCGGTGGAACATCTTCTTCGCCGATAATTGTCGTACCTTAGGGTCTTTTCGACTGGTGAATCATCAAGGACAAAGTTAAGAACATATCTTTGTGACATATTTTAGTTCCTTTCCTTTGAGCCTTAGGTGATCCATTTTTACGTATTATCTGGATCGTGATTGCATCTGATCTGCGTCATTACGGGCGGACTTCTCTTGATCGAGAAGATGTCTCATCAAAGACCACATGGGTGTTCTTCCACAACTAGGGTTCATCTGTTGAAGACCTAAATGCCTTCTTTGGTTGAGGAATATCCTAAGAATATACCTAAATGCGCTTTGGCATCAAAAGTTTTCAATGACTCTTCCCGTTGTTGTGTATGAAACACTCTGCACCCAAAAAACATGGAAGTAAAAACACGAGGTTGTATGCCTTCCACGTTCATAAGGTGTTTTAAAAGTGGATCTTAGTCGAGAGAACATACATTACGCATGTGGCATCACGGTGTTGATTATACGCTTGAAGGCTTTTGAAATAGCATGTTAAAAATAACATAGTCGTCTGACTTCTTTGAGTGTTATGTTCCTTCTTTTACCTTTCGCCGTTACGTTTGTGTTGTTCTTGCGGTGATGTCTCATGTTGTATACCAAACTTCGAGCAAAATTAGGATATAAAAGCTGGTTAAGGAATTCATACCTTTGCTCGTCGATTTTCACTATCTTTGAGACCCTTTTCATTACGAATTTTCTTGGCAACTCGGGTAGTTTGGTTGTAGTTTCACTTTTCTTGTACAAAAATATAACCCGGTGAACTTGGAATAATCATCCACGACCACCGAGTGTATTTGCATCCAATCGAGACTTAGAGGTGTAAGGCGGTCCAAACAAATCCATATGGGCGATTCGCGATTACTCTCTTTGGATGGAGGAGAAGGTATCCCTTTGAATGAAGCCTTGACTTGCTTTCCTTCCGACATCTTTGAACATGTCGATCCTTAGAAAAAACTTCATTCGGTAGCCCTTCTACCAAAGACATCCTTGCTATCTTGTTAAGAGTCTTAAAGTTCAGATGGCTCATCCTCTTGTGCCAGAGCCAGCTGGAGCTCTTAGAACTCTTAACAATCAGGCATGCATTTATTGGATAACTGTTCCAATCAACAGTGTATATCGTTCATTTTCTTGAACCAATCAGCAAGATCTGTTGAGTAGCTCGATTCCTGACTGTGCATTTTCTGTCTAGAACTCAACACCAAATCCATTGTAGCATAATTGTGAGACAGATAACAGGTTGTGCTTTAATCCATCAACATATGAAACTCTTGTAATATGTACATCATCGTTCACTAAGGTTCCGACTCCTCTGGTATAACCAAAGTTATCGTCACCAAAGAGAACTCTTGGGCCTGGTCTTTCAACATAGTTGCTAAGGAGAAATTGGCTTCCTGTCATGTGTCTTGAGCATCCACTATCTATGTACCAGATAGTTGCCTGTTCTCCACCCTTATTTACCAGTCCCAAGCGATTCTGCAAACAATTCAGACTTTAGGTACCCCAGTAGAATCGGGTCCTAGGGGGTTAGAGGTACCTTTCGGGATCCAAACATATCTCACCACCTCTGTTGAAAATAAAAGGCTTCATCTCTCCCATAAACATCTACATAGTCATACGTCTCTTCATATGCAATCTGGTTCGTATGATTATGAGTGTGAGCATTGGATAAATCAGAAGACTTGGGATTTTTCATTGAGACTTGTCTTCTTTTAATCCAGTGGGGCTCAGGTGCAGCAGCACCAGGTTTCTGATTGTAAGGGTAGGTACGACTGCTACCATTAAAAGATTCATATCTTTCTAGCATAGTTGGTCTTAGCAGTTTACCCTTAGCTTCCTTGTTAAGCGGCTTAATTTGGCGTGCGCATCGGTTTGGGGTATCCCTTACGAGATGGTCGACTGATGCCTACTCTGGCGATTGGGTTGTGGTCTCCTCGGAAGGGGGTTCATCGATGATACCTAGGCGATGTCGATCGGTTGGGGTTCATTTATGTTCCTTTACGATCGACATTTGCCTTGGATCGGTGATCCTTTTCCTTACCGATCTGATTTGGTATTCCGCGTGTATCTTGGTGAAACTTCGTTTGGTTACACTTTTACGATGTGAACCCGGCCCAGGACTTTTTGAGGATCGAGAAGGATTTCATACCCAACTTCCTTCTTGTCGATCGGCGTCACGAAAATAGTTGTTCAAGTCTTGAAACGGTTTTAGAAAGATTTTGTGAAAACCTCTATTTTCTTCGTGGGCCGTCCTCAGAACTTTTGATTCTCATGCATCAGGAAGAGTTCATCAAACTTAGCTTTGAAGAGATTTGAGTTCAGCGGCTTGTTGTAGGTTGAAACTCTTGTTCCTTAACGGTTTTCCGATCGGAAAAGGCCCGACCTTGAAACTCGATTACGTGGTCATCTTACATTTATTTTAGTGATTTTAGTTCATTTTCTACTTCACCTCAATTTCTTTAACAAGCGATGTTTCTCGGCTCTCGGGTTATAGTTCTCAACTTCCACTTTCGTGTATAAGTATATATTGCATTGGAAAGATCATCAAAGCACCTGCAAGTTGACCTCTCCTGCCGGATGTGCTTTCGGCACATGTGTTGTGGAAGAAGGAGAGCTGAAGAGTTAGAAAGTACCTCTGTTTTGATCGATTCTCGGCCATGAGGCGGATGTCGTCATCGGATAAAGCTCGGATCATTGACATCATCGGTTGTTGTTATCAAGCGAAGTCTTGACGGATGAGTAACGAAATCATCGAGGCGGTAGGAATCATCAATGTCAGACGTATCTGCAACCATAGCTTTCATGTCCCTTTATCTTTGTTCTCTTCTATTTCTTTTCTCCTCTCTTTCTTTGGGGGGTCAGTCGGGGCGATCGGCCTTTATAATGCTTTGGTTTACAACGATTATAGCACACTCTTGAATCCCCTGAGCTTCCTCTGCCTGGAGAATCGTGTCTTCTGTAATACCTATCAGGAGACTTCCCATTCTGTCGATAGTCAGAACCTTTCCTATCTGATTGATCATCGCGTCTGCTTTCTTTCAGGTCATCTCTTCGTTCATCTTTCCTTTTATCAGAATGATCATCCTTCCTCTCTTGGGATCTGTCAGATGAACGACGTTCTCTTCCCCTGTTCCTGCGGTAATCATCATAAAATTTTCTATACTTACCCATTTGGACATTAGTTCTTTCGAGCTTCCTTGTCAGCAGGGCAATCTGTTCAGCTTGACTCATGATGTTTCCCACTGGTTCCACGATTAGGGGAAGGCTGCTTGTTGCACGGAATCAACGAGATTTGGAACTGAAGTAGCCCATTTTGGGACATCATCGAACTTTGTCCTCTCTCGATCGAGATCAAACTCATGGGCTTTTAAACCCAAAAATTAAGTCATTGGGTTTCATGTTAGCAATATCTTGGCAATCCTTAATTACAGTTACCTTCGTGTCCCATTTCTTAGTGAGTGATCTGAGGATTTTATAATTAATATCCTTGTTTGTCATGACACGTCCAAGATCACGAAGTCGATTGACTCCTCGTGTGATCCTTCCATCAAATTGATCAACTGTTTCATTCGGCAACATCTTGAGTTTCTCAAATACAACCAGCTCAGCTTGCAGTCTGATGTCCTTGATCTGTTCTTTTCCTCTGCAGATTTCAGCAAGCGTATCCCAGACTTCCTTAGTTGTCTTCAGGTACTTCACTTTCTCTCTTGTAGTAGCATCCATAGTTTTCATGAAGAGATCTCTGGCAACAGTATCCAGATTAGACAATTTCCTCTCATCTGCGTCCATCAGTGAGGGACTCTTTCTGATTCTTGCTCCAACTGGTTGTGAAGGGTCTCGTCCATCTTCAGCTGGGTTATAGTGATAGATGACAATCGGTCCTATCTCAAGAATCTCATCCATTCTGTTGCTGATCACTCCCAGATGATCTCTCATGTCGATGGACCAATCTGCATACTCATCAACAGAAAACATGGGTAGATTATGATGCATACCTGAAGTGTTATCCATGCTTGTGGTGATTTTGAAAGAATGAGTTTTCAAAATGGTTTTTAAAGATCAGTTCAAGTAACCACAAAGGTTCTTCCTCAAGAACCAATGATATTCAAAACCGATTGGTTGGAAGAACCCTTTGCTCGATACTTGTGGTAGGTCGAGCGGGTTTGATGAGGGTTGAAGTCTAGAGGAGGGGTGAATAGACTTCAAAAACTTTTCGTGGATCGGATGTGTTTGCACGTATAAGGCGTCCGAGTCGCGATGTGAATCGGTTTGGTCGATATCAAGACTTCTTCGACTGGTAGGCAGATCGGTTGAAGTCTATCAACTTAGCGATGGTGCGGAAGATAAGTTAACGCGTGTAGAAAATCGGTTTTACTCAAATGAGATTCTAACCAACGGTTGGATCGGTGACTAAAATGTCAAACCCGATCGGATCGATAAACGATGTTAATCGATCTAGGTACATAATATGCATGCAAATAACAAGTTGTGTCGCGGATGTGTAAAAACAAGATAGATACACCACGATTTATAGTGGTTGGACAACTTGTCCTCGTCCACTCTTCCTATCGATAGGGGCACCAACTTATCCAACTTGGACTTAGTTTATTGTGTTAGTCAACATAGTGCAACCAACAAATATATAACGAGTTCACACTCAACCAATCACATCTAATCTAGAAACCCTAGATAGAAATCTTTAGCATAACAAACTTAACCCTAATGTTTGGGAAAGAATTGTTTTGTTCCAACCGGAATACTATCATATCTTCTAAGTAGCCAAGAGCTAGAGGATAAAATATTACCTTCAAATTTAAGGGATGAACACTTAACAAATAATCTTGAGCTTGTGTTCTTCTTGCGAAATCTTGAGAGCTTTTTGCTTGTGAATAATTTCCGTAAACTTACTCTGAGGGCTTGATCCCTTATTTATAGGCATGAAATCGAACTAGCCGTTGGAGAAGCAATTTTGAATTTGGTCTATTTTAGGTAGGCTTGCGGGCTTGACTTGATGTCTTGTGAAAGGCCATCGCGGAGTCTTCGTCTGAATATTGTCGCTTTCTAATTGTCGTTTGACGATACCCCATATCCTGCAATCTTGAAACCATACATCACGTGTCTCTTTCTAAGTGGCTAAACAAGTACACTTATTAAATGCGTCTTTGAAAAAAAGCTTTGACTTAAGTATACTTGGTCGAGAAACATCGTATGCTTTAAGGATAAGAAGAAATACTTATCGTGGTTCTTTCTTGGCCTCTCTTGATCTGTATCCATCGGTCGGTAGTCTTCGAAATCATCGATAAGGTTGTCTTAGTTGAACTTATCGACTCTCAACGATGTCTTCATAAGTAGGTCTTCGATGTGATTGGGTCTTCCTTCCGATCTTCTCTTCTAATCTTGAAGTCGATATTCACTTCCGATCTTGATCCCGAACTTCACTTGATCTTCGTATATTGAGTTCCCCTCAATATGTGACCTAATCTAAATCATCGGTTGTGTAACATGTTAATTAGTTTCCTATCTATCCATCCATTCGACTAACATGTTAAATTTGGTCCTATTACAATTTTTTGGAACTTCCCAAAACTCCAAATTTCCCAACATTAATGAAAAAGATAAAAAAAATCAATAATTACAAAATATGATCTTAATTAAGGAGATGAAAAGTTAATAAGTATAAATATGATCTTAATTAGAATGATTAATTAGTTATGTAAAATATAATTTGATTATATATATAAATAAGTAATAATATGACATAACAAATAAAGCGTCTAGCTGATTAGTGTAAAAAATGCTTGAAATTCAATTTTTTATTTGCTTAATTTTATAGGACTTTCATGCATTTTTTACTAAATTGATTAATTATGTTTATTAGAAAACATAGTGTTTTGTTATTTTGTAGAGATATTGGGATATTTGGAGCAAAATACATGTCTATTATTTTTTAAAGTCAATCAAAGAAATAAATTGAGACGAACAAAATATGAAGAGAATAAGAAATGGACTAAAAATAAATAAATAAAAAATTGAGCTAAAAGTGGAGGCCCATTCAGTAATTTGGGCTGCCATTCATCAAGCCCAATTGAAACTTGAAGCATGCGCACAAATTGAGACCAAGCAGCAGCTTATTTAATTGACCATGGCCTCACCTTTAACTACAAAGTTGCTATTTCATATATATGCAACAAACTCAGCGCCTATTTGCTTATTTCAACTTCAGCGATTTTTAGTTGGAAGCCGAGAGCAGGGGATAAAAGGCATGCAGCGACGAAAACCAGGGGATTCTCATTTCTCACATTTTTCAGATTTTAGAGTGAAATATTTTGGGGTCCTCATTCTTGAAGGTCTGAAAGTGGTAATATTTCTACAAAGTCTGATGTGCAAAAAATATTTTTCACTTTAGTCCAAACTAGATCTTAAAGTCTGGCGTAATTTTTGCTTGGCATTCTAGAAGAATAATGTGTATCACATTTATCTTTATGATAATTTTTTCCAAATATTTTTTTAGAAATTTAGGGTTTTGAGAATCTTCTCCACACAACCCACCCATTAGGTGGTGCCGTGGTGTAAGTGGTTGCTTAAAAAAGAGTAGAGTATTTTTGTGTTGGAAATTCAAGAAGATTCATCAAGATGTCTTCTATGGTTTATCTTTCTTTTATCTTTATTTTAATTAATAGTCCATTTGTTTATTTTCCTCTATTTTGCAAGATTTTGGGTTGTAAACTGATGACCAGTACTCTTAGTGTTTTTGAGTGTTGAGATTTTTGTGAATATTGAACTCATGTTTTGATTTAATTATTTTAATTTTATTTCTTAATTGTTGGTAATTCTATTGGTGGGCTTTGTTTGCTTGAATTAGTTAATTAATTCTATTAGCTAGCATTCTTAGTTATGTGTATTGCAACGATAGTTTGGTACATATGATTTGAGGTGTGGGTATGAGTTTCGATTAATTAATTTTGAGATGAATAGTGATTGGGTTAACCAAGAGAGGTTTGATTGGGAAATTAGCAACCAGGTACACTTTTTTTAGGTAAATAGCAACCAGGTACAAATGAGATTGCATATACAGGTAAAATTGCATATGCAAATGCAATTGTACCTACATATATCTGTTTTTTTTTTCTGCAGTTGTTAGTTTTTAAAAAAAAGGTATCCTATCGATAATTACCCTAAGCTTGATTGCTTAGATTCCCCATCAATAGACATTAGGTGCTTAGAGGTCATTTTAAGTACTTAGTCAAGAGGCGAAACATAGACATTAGTAACTGTGTTGAAAGTGTTTACGTATTCATGATCTTAGGAGCCTATAGGATTAATTAGGTGCTAGTTAATTCACGATATCGTTCACTTGAACCTCAAAAGGGATATGTTCACTAAAGCCTCAAAAGGATTGGTCTACACATATTTGTGATCGCTCTTATTACTAGATTAAGAAATGAACTAGGATATTTTTATTAATTCATTTGTTTAACTTTTGTAATTTGACTATCGCTTTAAGTTAAGTTCCTCTGTTAGGAATATAAGTTAGGGAGCCTAACTTAACCCCAAAACCATGGTCAAAGTTAAGGATTGACTCCCCTTATATACTTTGCTTCCACATTTTCATGTGGAACAGATGTGGGATAGTAACAATCGACCCCATTAAAGCGGGCGATCCACGAGCGGCACACTCCCGAGTGGCAACCCATATGCGAAACCCCACTTCGGGTGGCAACCCCTTGGGCCCACATCCGAAAGTGGCAACCCAGGCCCTACATCGGGTAGCCCCATTCATGACCAAGAGTTTCTCCCCGAGGGCAGCGCCCGGTGTTAGGAATATAAGCTAGGGAATAACTAACAACCCAAAACCATGGTCTTGGGTTAAGTTAGAACTCCCTCTAACACTCTCCCCTTTACCTCACCTAGCTGGGTGCCCCTTTATTTTTTTTCATTTATTTGCTTTTGTGTTTTCTTTCTTTTCTCACAACTCGTTTGGCATCTACAATGACATGCCGTCACATAGCAGTATAGCACTAGGACCACACCGTACTTCTATATTTCTTGGGTTCGATAATTACTTGGTCAAAATTTATTTTCACTACTACGTCGATCCCGTACTACTTGGTTTGAGTGGTAACCACAAGCTAAGTGCACTCATGGCGAATTCGGTTCGATCTCCGATCCTCACTATTTTTCTAAAAACTAAAATGGCGAGGGCTATCCGTCGCCAATTAGCGAGAGATAAAGTACTTGCGAAATGGTGACAGATTGGCGAACAATACATGGTAGCATCTGAATGGCTTTGGCGAGGGAAGATGTTGTCACGAATGGCGAGAACTAGATAATCCCTCGCCATTTAGCGAGCGATTA
Organism: Stenogyne calaminthoides; assembly: GCA_037126765.1. NCBI lineage: Eukaryota > Viridiplantae > Streptophyta > Magnoliopsida > Lamiales > Lamiaceae > Stenogyne > Stenogyne calaminthoides. Next base: position 12,258,709 of record JBBCBC010000016.1, on the reverse strand, counting down.
AAAAATTATGTCGCCTTTTTTATGGCGAGAGGTTTTAAGCGAAGAATTATTCTCTAAATGAATCTCTACGCCAACACACGTTTAGCAAGGGATTCCCTTCGCTAAAACCCTCATCGTCGGCCAGTTTTTGTAGTGATTTCTTTTTCCAAATGAGACTTTTCATATTTAACCTTTTAAATTCTTACTTTTCATGTTTTAATTTGTTAATTTTATGCGGGCGAAGTGTTATGTAAACCAATTTACCATGCAACAGGATTGTATCTTATGTGTATTTTTAAATAACATTGGTTGTTTCATTTAAATGTATTAATTTAATAATACTAGTACGTTGTTTCATTAAAATATTAATTTTTTATAAATAAAATGATTATTGTGAACCAATTATATAATATTATATATATTCATTTAGGTCTCATATACATCGGATACCAGATCTAGATTAAGTACACTCAATCTCCGCACAAATATAGATCCTTTATAAGTTTCTTTTCGTTTTTTTCCTCGGCGCCTCATAAGCTCCTTCAATCACTCCTACTCACGGCATTTTAAACTTTTCATTTCCCTCTGAAAACTTCCAATTTTCCTTGTTCTTCCCTAGTATATACTTTTTTTTTTCATCGATAATTCTATGTTCTTTGTCTTTCCTACTTCATATTTTTTGTTCTATTTATCTGACCAGAAAAGATTTCATTCAAGTAGAAATTGTGGTATAAGGGATACTTCATCCCTTACAAATATGATAAAGAAACATAAATTATAGTTGATACTAAAGTCTCAAAAACCACATTCAAACTCCACAACAAGCTCTAGAATCCAAAAACCACTCGGAAACTGAAAAAATATTAACATAGAATTAATTCCTAACAGCAAACCAAGACCATATTCTAGCTTTGATAACCTCCACCATCTTGCTCGAATTAGGAGCAACCCCATTTGTTGTGTTCGATATAATTATTGACGTGTGTCAAACCGTAAGAGAGACGTGTGATTTTTATTAAAATAATCATGTCCGATGGACAAGTATGCTTGCTTGCCCGACCAAACAAGTTTGTTCGACCGGTTCGCCAACTTGTCAATCAGCGAACATACTACTTTATGAAGTAAGTTTTGTTCACCAACTTTCCATTTACCAACCAAAAGTTGCTCAACAACTACCCTCTCGAAAGCAAATAGGCATGTTAGCCACCGCTCGGATCGGGAAAGAAGGAATCAAATAAAAGAAGTCCAGTGATCGGGACTCGACAAACTGAGGCAAGAACGAGTAAATCCGACATCTCTTTCAAGAATGGTCGGTATGCTCGATACTTTCGGATATCACGAAGACTGGAGACAATCAAGACTCGATATGCTCGGTGCTCGGACATCGAGGCGGACATCTGAAGGCTCGGACAAACACGAGAGGTCGGTATGCTCGATGATCGAGATATCTGAGAGCTCGGACGTCACCGGAAATTATTATGCTCGATGATATTCCATAAAAAAAATTGATATGGTTTAATGGGGCGAACAAAGCTTTCGGTCGAGCAAAAAAGATTGATTTAAATGACCAAAAGTGCCTTATAAACAAACCAAAAGCAAAGATCAATCTAGAAGAAGTTGGAAAGGTGGCGACATTACATGAACTCTTTGCGTGGCGCAGTCTCCAAAATTTCATTGCTTGTCGATGTACTATAAATAGAAGAAAAACAACAAGATAAAGGTTGAGAAATTTCCCGGAGGTGTAAGGTTCACAAAAAACTTCGTGAGATCATCCATGCACACAAAAAACCCTAGCACTTTCGTATACCAACTCTTCAAATCATCTTAGTCCATGCGATTCATCTTCATGAGATGTATCATATATTATCGCGTGTAAAACTCGCAATACTACATCCACGGCTTGGTATATGCCCCCCAGGTAGTCATTTCTTGTGTTGAACAAATTCCTCTTATTTACAGTTTATTTTACGTCATATTTTGTTTTGTGGTTGTTCTTAGAATTAGCCACATAATATTCTCCATATAAAAGCGACTACTTAACAAATTGGCTTAGGCTAGAAGGAGGTACCAAAAAACCAACCCATACCTGGCTTTAGTTAGGCGAGGCGAAAAAAAAGAAATATAATGCCTCAATCTAGGAACACACAAGCGAGAGGTCGGCGAAAAAGTTGACCTCCACGGCCAGGAAAAAAGGCTGGGCGCTTGACCTCACAAAGATCGAACGATGGAGACTATCAATCTTGAGGATATAAATAATGATCCGGCGGCCTACTGAAGGCCGTACATTTCTTCTTACGAGCGAAAAAGAGAAAAAAGAGTTAGCCAAGTTAAAAACAAGAAGATGAAAACGGCGCTCGCGTACACGATGGCGAGCGTTAAAATTAAAATGAAAAGGCGGTTGACAAAAAAAGTTGATGATCGTCGATGACGGGCCAACAAAAAGTCCGTGACCATCGGTTTGGATGTTTGAGGCTCTCCTCAAGGGTCAAGACCGCCAGGCGGCGGGGATCGGGGAAGGAACAACCAGATAAATAAGCACGCCCATTTAGATCCCCATGATCATCCCATCGCGAACAAAAGTAAATAAGGAACAAAATTTATTCATTCATCATTGATCATCCCAAACTTGGAAAAGGGGATTGCCCATCAAGCATGACCCATCATCCTCGCATGGGAAACAACCCCAATCAAGTCCCAGTCACCACCAAATTTGAAAAGGCCATCGGGGTTTGACGAGCTCCATCTGGAGCATGACCCAGGTGAACCTCACCGCTGGGCCACAATCCTTTGGCCGATCATGGCGGCCAAAATACTGAGAAAAGTGGTGAAGGCGGACCAATCCCCATGTTCGATCTTGAAGCAAACCCATGTCGTCTCATCAAATACTCTCAGACTTTATGATCGACATGGGGGACCAGCGAGATGCGGCCATCACCGTCATTCCCCATCGTTTGGGTGATCAGACACGTAGATGGTTCTCTACTTTGCCATTGCGTCTATCATCTTCTTCGCTCGGTTAGGGCAGCAATTCTGTCGATTTTCTCATCGTGTGTAACAAGCGGTCTTAAAACAAAAGGTTGGCCTTTTTTCCCCAACTAAGAGGTGAGAATACGATCGGCATACATCGAAATATTTGATAAATGTTTGTATGATGGGGCCCGGTTGAAGGATGCAAGATCTACCGCGGTGATCGAGGGCGACCACGAATCTTGACATGTGGAAAGCCATCATCAAGATTGGCGAACACATATTGAGTGGGAAGCACGAAGATCATAGTCATCGAATCTCTGCTTTCTTGGATCACGGAATCGTGGAAGCGTGACTAAGAAAGTTTTTGGGAAGGTGATGAATGAAGAGTCTGAGCCCCTGGCTCTTTCAAACCATTGAAGAAAAGCCCGGCGAACGCCCTCTGAAGTCTTTTGGGCGTTCAGAAAACAATTTTCAACCAAATCAAAGATCGGGACATGTTAGATGGCTCGAAGAATCATAATGGACAAGCATCGAACAATGCTTCCAAATATTGTAATTATCACGAGTACATCGAGGCTGTCTGAAGATTGTCATGATTTACTTCAATCCTTTGGATTTATCTGAAGATAATCTTTACCGATTCCCTAAAAAAAGTTCGGCGAAACTCCGAAACGTAAAAAATAGAAGGCAAGAAGGGTAAAGTAAAAGCGAACAAACATCGGCGGCTGATCCCAAGAATCACGTAGAGGTGCAGATTACCCAAAAGAGCCTCTCATCGTGGGTAGAGGTCGAAAAGTCAAAGATCCACATAATCGTCCTGAATATGGTCGGTGGGCGGATGTTATCGAGCACCAACATTATCGAGCAGAGCGAAAGAAGATGGAGATATGTGCCATCAAAGCATTCACCGAATTGAAGGTGGCGAGCACATCATCGGCACGCCACCCTCTCACCAAATCATGTTTTGAAGATGATCTCGATGGTATAATCACCCCCCATGACTCTCTAACCATCGATTGCTCGTCCGCGGGTTAAAGGTGCAGAACTCACAGTCGATCTTAGGAGGCGTATCTTGCGAACATTTTGTTCGTCAACACTCTGCGCCAAATGGAAAAGCAAGTTGGGGACTTGGCGGTTATATTGAACCAGGGTGATCCACTTATTATGGGTTTTGGGGAATCTGTAACCCGACCCTATGGTATGATTAGGTTAGGAGTCGAGTTAGAATCAACTCTAATCCGAGATCAAAGCGAACTAGAATCTTAGATTTTGTAATAAATCGATGCTCAAGAATCTGCCTAATTGGGTTCCTAGGTCGCTTGGATTTATTCAGAATTTAAAGCGGCTTTGTTCTCGTTATTATTCTTGTCAAATTTCCAACCTGAGATGGAGCAGTGGCGTAAATCAGAAAAGCTCAAGATTGTTTACTATCATGTGCACCCCAAAAAGCAAAATATCGTTAACATGATGGAGCAAAACATGGGGATTGGAGAGTCGAATCGTGACCCGTCTGTTGCCAAAATATCCTTTGTGAGCCTGAAGTTTGGCGAGCACACCTCACTTGTGCGAACCACAGAACTGCGAACCGCCGGAATCCGGATGGTGACTCATGTCGGATCTCCCGGATCTAATGAATATTGATCATAAGCGAGCTATCGGACCCTAGAACCTCGGCGTGGGTTTTGAACCTATGGAGGTTAATAGCGAACATGAGTCGATCGAGGATCTCGGTGGAAACAAAAAAAATAAAAGCGACAACACAGTCGAACAACCGGAGTCCATCAATATCGACCGAACGGACTGAGTTAGAAGTGTTCATTGGTTGAATTACGAACCAATTCAGCGAATGATTGCTTATCTTCAAAGCAAACTTGGATGTGTTAGGGTAGTCGCGAGGACATGGTTGGCATTGATCCAAAACATGTATGCCATTCCCTCAACCTTGATCCAACCGCCGGACTCGGTAATCGAGCGCGAAAAGTTGATCCGGGAAATATCGGCCATGAATAGTGAAATCAAAAGTTGCTCGACAATAAACCGATTGAAAAAGTAAGTGCCCAAGATGAACTTATGAACCCTATGCTCGTCGGCAAAACTAATGGATCTTTGAGACTATGTATTGATTTCAGCGATTTAAACAAGGCATGCCGAAAAGATAATTTCCCAATGCCGCAGATATCGATTATTTGGTCGATATCTGACAAGCCATGAGCTCATGACCTTCATGGATGCTTTTCTTTGGCTATCCCCAAATATCCATGCATCCCACGATCAAAAGAATACGGCGTGCGTTGAAAAGAATATGTCTTGTTGGCGGTCGCCGTTCAGTTGAAGAATCTTGGGAAGCAATATATCAAACTTTAGTGAACAAAATGTTAAGCGAACACATCGACCCGAACAATTGAGGTATATATTGATGATATTGTGGTAAAGCGAACAAAAAGACCCACATCACCCACCTCGCACAAGCGTTTGATATACTCAAAGTACAACATAAGTAAATCAGAAAAAATGCGACTTTAGGGTTCACCGGGAAAATTCCTCCGGACATATGGTGGGTCAGCGAGGATTAAAGCAAACCCGTCAAAGATTGACCATGCTTTCGACATCGAGCCCCGGGGAGTGTAAAAAGGGTCAAAAGTTAGCAGGACATTTAACTTAGTAAGCGGTTTATATCCGCGAGGCCGAGGGACAAATGCAAGCACTTTCTTTGATGCATTAAAGAAAGGGAAATTCGATGGACATGAGCATTGCCAAAATCATTTGAATCATTAAAAGCGGTACCTTGCGGATATCCCGACATTGTCTAAGCATGTTCGAGCCGAACAACTTTATTTGTCAGCTGCATCCAAGCATGCAATCAACTCCGTGCTTTCGTTCGGGCGAAGAGGGGGCGACCCACTGCCCATTTATTATATAAGCCAAGTGCTCAAAGAAGCGGGATTCCGGTGCCCGCCCTTTGGAAAAAATTGGCATATGCTCCGTAATAGGTGTTGAAAAAAATTGGGACCATACTTTTTCGATCACTTTCGATCAATCTTGACTTCTGACCCATTCGCGTAGTCCTCCACCGGCGGAACCACTAGGCCAGTTACTCAAGTAGGCGGTGGGTTAGGACTAATTTGGCATTCGTTAGCCCGTGAGCAATGATGAAAACCCAGTATAGCGATTTCATGAGTCGAGGATTGACATATCCGCGAAATGCGAAAAAATTGTCGACCAATATGGCGTATGTATGTTGATAGCTCGTCAACGAGTTAATAGGAAGCGGCGTAGTTCTCATCATTGACTAGACAGAGCATTCACGTGACCGGTAGTTTGATTTCCCGATACGAATAATGGAAATTTGGTCTGGCTTTGTCATTTGGACTCTGATTGAATTGTTATGTGATAGAATTCAAAGGTTGAT